>DWDX01001105.1:0-20439 GCA_018245675.1 Agara michaeli | reverse complement strand
GAATTTTTGAAATCGGTCCAGTGGTTTTTGAGCCTATTCGTTACATACACACCCACACACACACACACACACACACAAATCTTTCCTCTTTATAATATTAGTATAGATATAAAGAAATTAAAATAGATCACGTCGAAAAATAACCAATGTTAATACTTCAAGAAATACATAAACATATAATACCAGATTTGTATAAAAACCCATAAATAACTTATACATGCACAAACACAACACATAAAGCGCATATTAGTAGCAAATTTGTTACATCAAGCTTTAAACAACATTAACCGTTATGTATAAGCCACACCAGATTTTAATTTAATGAAGGTATGAACATAACTGAAGGAGTAAGAAATTCCAACAGGGGGTATCAAATCTAAAACACGATCGGTCTGCAAATTCTACACTTGACTGCTAGGGCGCAAGCAACGTAGTGTTCAAATGTTACTCGGTGACAACCTGTCACTTAATAAGAAACAAATACCATGCTACAATATATTATATTCGTAGATTGTCACCATGCTACGAGGATCAAAAACTAAGGGTTGACGTCGCTAAATTATGAAATAAAATAGGATAGAATTTAATTACATTGAAGATATACATACATCTAAAGATGATTAATATATTTTTTATCTAATTGTACACTAAAAGTGATTTTTTTTCTTATTCGTTAATGTTATGATAATACAAATTATTCAATCGGATATAAATGAAGTTTATTTATAGATTGTATTATTTATAAAATCACATTTTTCATTTTAATTACACGCAACAGTTATCGTACAATGACTAGCAGATTTAGGTTTTTTTACATACTCCTTTGACATTATAGTTCTTGCAACTTGTAGTTCTTACAATAGACTTATTTATTGGCAAATTATACTCGTTATGTAGGACTAGTTCAGAATTACTAAGTGTGTGTTACATTGTGAATATTAATGGAAAGATATTCCAAAGTTATACTTGTCTTGAATATTAATCTTCTATTAACATTTTTAAGTTTCAAATCAGACATATCACTAAAAGACGTTAGAGCCCATGAGATGTTATGTTAATATTAAAATTCGCATAGTTTAGTTAAACACGACTAGTTTTACCATCGTAAGATTGAAAACATATTAACATATATTGTAACACGAAGGTATGTGCGTATATTATTTAGTTTTTGCATAGTCTCTGCGTGTTTTCGACTAGTTTGTAGCTTTGTAGGTTGAGCTTTGTAAATTTGTAGCTCTGTACGATATTGTAGAAAACAACCTAACATATTTATTTTAAAGCCAATAAAAACCTTTGAAAACTTAAACTCAACTTTACAAGAACTATAACGCAACTTTACACGAATACGTATAAGAAAACTACTCGTCGCTACGGAGGGAAGGACGTTTTATGGCAAACCACACTTTACGAGTACATACAACGACATGCCACAACAACCGGTTTCACGACACACATCTTACCGGGAGCGTGTATGGCGATTTGGTTGGTCAGTTTGCTCTTCACCAGTTTGAGGATGTCAGCGACGTTCCGTTTGACCCAGTCTATAAATCTAGATATCCTGTTAAACGCCTCGGCTATCTTGTTGGTGTCCTGGTCGGCGGTTGGCGATGACAAACTGGATGAACCGAAATTTGACAGTAACAGGGCCAAGAAGAGATTGAGTACCTAAAATATAATTTATTTAAACATTTATACATAAATCAAAATTATACTGAGAGCAAAAATTATAATGGCAAGTTTTGACAGCAGGTCTTAGTAATGGGTACTAGCATTTTTTAACCTTTAGCAAATTTTAACAAACCAATGTGCTCATAACACAAATCTTTGTCCTGGTTAGGAATTGAACCCCCGACTTTCGGTTTAGCACTCAGAGTAAACCAAGAAGCCAAAAATACATTAAAGTATTTCCCAAAGATTCCGAATGTTCCCCAAAGATACTGACCACAAGATTGCCGATCACAACGGTGGCCAGGAAGAACGGAATGCACGATACATCTCCCACCAGCATGCAGTCCCACATGCTCTCTATCCACTCTCCACAGAGCACGCGGAACACTATCATGAAACTGTGCATGAAGTCCGTGAAATTCCACCGAGGTAGGTCGCCGTCGGGGAAACGGTCAACGTAATCTGTACACGTAATAATATTCCATCAATACGCTTGTGCATCAAACACAAACAATCCTACGGACACACAAGTAGCAGCGAAAAGCAGTTAAAATGCAAAGTACAATCACAACTGCTGTCAAAGGTGCTGTTCGCAAACGAATTTAAAAGCACACAACGTTTCGTGTTTAATATTTGGAAACTGTCTATACAAAACTAACTTTATTTTGAATAAGTCATCACAAATATTTCGAAGCACTTGATTTTTTGATATTTAGGTGTAGATATATTTCGCAGAAAATTGTGACATTTTATTTGATTCTTAAAATCTCTAGAAGTGTTTAAATACTAATATAGCTCATTTCAATACTCTAAATAGAGCTCATATTTATTTGATGCGAGCTTAATAAAACTTTTCAATCGTATCAAAATAGCAACAATAAATTTTCCACAAAGAATTATAATAGGTGCAGGGATTTCGCGCAATGGTTTTTACATAAAAACAAGTGAATATATTATTTTTATACTGACACAAAAACATCTCACGAATACAATATAATACAAGCAAAAAATTTATTTTTGCGCAGTCATGTGCTACTTAACTCAAGCATTTATAATTTTTATATAATCAAATAATTTATATAATCTGTTTATTTAGCGACTGCCACCACGTGGTGATAGACGAAGTCCCCACAACAATTACAAAATGTAAATAATTAAAAAGCAATCTACATTTTACTAACAACACATCATGCGTTTTTCTACGACTTACTTCAAAATACAATAAACTGGTGACTAATAAGGACATACACAGTACTCATGCAAATGCTGGTAAAAATAGATATTGTTTAAGACAAGAATGTTAAGTTCTGATATGAGAATTTTAATTATAGCTGATATAAATTTTAAGAAATTTTTTATTAGTAAGTCCACTATGCTAATAGGGAAAAGTTAAAGACAGAAAAGCTATCTAATAGTGTTTCACAAGTGAGGCGCCTTGCGGGGATTTTAAACAATAATATACATATATCGTAAATATAGTTAAGGGTATAGGCTCACTTGGAAGGGTCACATCGATTCTTGCCAATCGTCTAACGGACATGAACATAACAGTGTGACGCACATTAATACAATGGTCACTATGAGAACAGAACAGCAGGCCCGGCCGCGGCTCGTTCAGAACGGGTGGTCTACAGCGTATTGAACGAATTAACCTTGTGATTTATATAAAAATGGTGCCCAGATTCAAACGGTTATCAACTCAGAACTTAATAAACTTCATTATGTGTTTGCTTTAAGTTAATTTTTATTTCACGCTGTGTTCAACTACACCCGTTTTGAACAAGTCACAAATGTGGAAACATTACATTACGGTTACTGATCGTCTATAATAAAGTGTAACCTTTTAACATTTGCCACATTTTTTTTCAGTGAATTTATTTCAGGTTTTGTAATGTTCCTTTGTGTAACGTATTATCCTGGTTGCATTAAAGTTATTGAGTTTATCCATACATTAGTAATGCGCGCAGGAGATATTAAATAACCGTTGTATTGATATAATTGTAAGATTTTCGCGAAATAGATTGACTGATGAGCCGAGCCGGCTGCCAAACATTAAGTTCCAATCAGACACCAACGAACATGCAACACCATCCCACCAATTCCACTTACCCACGTAATTTTTCCCGAATAGTTGCATACCCATCACGGCAAATATGAAAATAATGATGCACAATACGAAGGTCAGATTGCCCAAGGCACCCATCGTCCTACCCATTATAGAGATGAGTAAATTAAGTGTCGGCCATGACTTTGCCAATTTGAATACTCGAAGCTGCAAGTACAAATTGTGAAACAAGGCGTCACACAAGCTCTCTTACGCGTCACCTACTCGTATGCTACTGCGGCAC
This sequence comes from Agara michaeli, assembly GCA_018245675.1. Classification (NCBI taxonomy): domain Eukaryota; kingdom Metazoa; phylum Arthropoda; class Insecta; order Lepidoptera; family Hesperiidae; genus Agara; species Agara michaeli. Next base: position 16,423 of record DWDX01001105.1, on the reverse strand, counting down.
CCTCCTCTATGGATCCAAAATCACTCATACTATCGGATCAAATGTAAGGGACTAGACTCGCTATGCACTATCACACACCAAACGTTACCGGGCTAGGAGTATCACACAATGTTTCTATGGATTAGAGTAAGAAGAGTGATTCTAGATCTGCTTATGTAGGTACTAATATTAGCAAATGTGTGCTGAGTAACCTATAACAAAATGTGCATTGATTGATATATTTCTGTATGAGTGGGATATATGTATAACTTTGACTTTGTGAGAGCTTTTGCATCGTTCATGTATCATTTATATATGTATTATATTATTCGACATCGATATGTCCGCGCCTGGTCGCATTTCCCAAGGACTCGGCGCACAACATAGATCCCATCGGTAACTGGCCTGATGCGAAATACCCTTCAAAGCAAAGCTGCATGTCAATCTATGTTACTTGATGCAAAGCTTAGTTTATGATCATAAGCTGCGTGTTATAGCTTTATAACGTGTTTCGACTCAGGCCCATTCGAGTGATGGAGCCACATTCCGTGTTATAAAGCCACAGCGTGGACCCACGGTCCATCATGAAATAATCAATCAAAGCCCTGTGTAAGATATTCGGGAGTGGTAAGCTGATAAATCACAAGCCTTAATTTCTTAGAGATGCTAAATTTTCTTTCAAATAGAACCTGTGTAGTTTTTCCCAAACAACTGCATTCCCATCACCGCGAATATGAATATAATGATGCAAAGTACAAAGGTCAAATTCCCTAAAGCTCCCACGGTCCTACCCATTATGGATATAATAAGGTTTAGCGCCGGCCAAGACTTAGCCAGTTTAAATACACGCAGCTGAAAATATCCAGTAAACATAAATACATATTTGTATCAGTTATATATCTGTGATGTGTATATATGTTAAATAAATGTAAATAAAATGTTCATTGTGACATATATTATGCAATATTTATATACAAATAAATACATTATACCTTTTAAAGTTCGTGTTCTGTTAAAAGTTAGTCGTGTTAAATGTTTATGTATTAGTATTGGTCCTATTTAGTACATAACACGTTTAACATGTTAAAGATTTCAATAGAGTGTACGTAAAAAAAATGAGACTTACCAATCGAAAGGAACGCAATACAGACAAACCCTGAACACCTTCAAGCCCCAGCTCCAACAGTGACAAGGCCACGATGATAAAGTCAAAAATGTTCCAGCCCTCTTGAAAGTAGTATTTCGGACTCATTGCTATTAATTTTAATGTAGCTTCTATACCGAATGTGGCGGTGAAGAACTGAAAATAAACCATACATACTGCATTAATTTTTTTATTAACCATGAACGTGAGTTAAAATTTCAGGTGTTTAACTTCCAAACTGACTAATTTTCACACAAACTTTCTACCCCTATTTTTTCCTCTTAGGCGTGTAATTTCCACCATTCCTTCTTTCCTCGATTGCTTATAAAATACCTATTTGCAAAATTGCAGGCTACTATGATCAGGAGTTTCGGCTATGCGTTGTTGACCTTTGGGTCAATCTCCTTGCTGTTTTATATATAAAGATGTGGTACTTACATAATTACCGCTCTTGAGAGCCTTCTCCATGTCTCTGTCCATATCGTGGTGGTCCAGAGCCATGAACAGCGTGTTCACCACGATACACAGCGTGATGAAGAGTTCCACGAACGGGTCAAATACCAGGAGTGCGACATACTTTTGAAACTCCAGCCACAACCAACAGCAATCCCAAACACAGAACAAGTCTATTCCCTTCATGAGGCATTCGAGGAGCTTTTCCTTGAACGTCGGTCCGTCCTCATCGTCTTCCGCTGTTGGGAAGTAGTATACCGACACTGTCGTGTCATTTACCGGGTTGCGTGTGTGTGTGTTGAAGAGAGAGAGAGAGAGAAATAATTTTGTTAGTATTCGCTCATTATTTTGTCTACTCTTTATATTGGCCCGAGAAATCGCAAAAAACAATTTTCTAATTGAACAGAATTGTTTGTGATAGATAAATTTTATCAATTTGATGAATTGTTAGAATTAATAAAAGAAAACTGGGAATGTCGGAGCCAATATTTATATCGGTAGAAACGTAAATCCAATATTCATATTTTTTGAAATTTCACTGGCTGTCATTTACCTTTGAGAGGGGCACGCGAACCGACGACTGTGCGACAGAACACCGCACACGGTATATCGATCGTTCTATAATGTGCCAGGTAACAACACTGTGCTTTCCAAACCAAACCATTAGCGGGTGGTGGCTTTTAGGTGATTCAATGTCGATCTGCATCAATACTTTTCGCTTATCTATGCAAACGCAACAATGAGAGCGAAAATGCGATTCAAAACTTTCCCAGACACTTCACGAAAGGACCAAAAAATATGAATATCGTGATTATCAAATTTAGCACGTGACAAAAGCAAGCGACTTGTCTATGTATTTTGCCTAGTCTATCACTTTGCATTGGATTGCGATTTTCTCCAAGGGTATTCTCACAGTTTACGGATTACTGGGCGTTTACAATCAAAATCAACGACGCTAGGCTTACATAACATAACCCAACATGCAATATTGTATCTACTTATACGGAAAGAGAATATAGAAATGATCATGCAAGAGTTGTGATTGCGACAGGCAACAAAAATAAAAATAACTCATCCAATTTGCACGCAATAAATAATGATAAACGTGAATAAACTGACAGTGTTGTTGTATTTGGATTTATAATACTATGGGGTTAAAATGTGATATAATATTTAGGTCTCACACAATGCACAATAACCGTCAGTGTAGTGAGTCAACCCAATCCGTGAACATGTAGGTAAAGCGTTAGGCATGTACTGTTACTAAATATTGCGTCGTACTTTGCTATTTATACTAAGAAAAATGCTGTTGCTTTTAATTGATTTATATTTTTTATCATTGCTTTGCATAGCGGTCTAGTGTTCGTAATTCAATTAAAATTGTACGACTAATGAACATTACCAGAACTTCGCCGTGCGCTTAGACGGTTCATTGATTTCTGTGAGACTGAAATCTTGTGTAAGAGTGTAATATCGTACATTGCTGTGTCGAACATTTTTCTTAGCAAAGGTTGTATTGCTGGTGCATCAATTGAACATCCCTTGCATTTTCATAATAAATGACACCCACATATGTATAATTTTGCCAATTATGCCATTTTATTGCATAATGAGCAAATACCTATTCCGTGGTGTATTTTGAGTGTTGTTGTTGTGTTATATTATGTCGTGTTACATAAATATGTGTTCGTATGTTTAACAGTGACACGAGTAAATTATTACATAAATTGTCATAAACTAGGAAACTGAAATTGTTTTACAAAACTTTAAATCAGCACATTGATTGAACAAAGAAATGAAATAACAAAATGTGAAATGCAACAAGACAGTAATTAGCGGTTAAGAATTATTTTTTAAACTTTTACAATATTAAGAATCAGAGCTACGCGTGTTTGTAGCATACCATTTTGCTCGCTGGCCCTGCTCTGTCTTCCGGCTTGCTCGATTATTTCATTTAGAACCATTACATCTGGAATCAGAGGTGAATAGCATTTACACGTTTGCAATTAAAATAATGATTAATCGATTTACATATCCTTGTATAGACCACGTGGGTATTGTATTATTCAATAAAACTGAGAAGCACCGATTACGCTTAGTTTGTTGCTGACTGTACTTTACTTAGTTTCTGAAGTCATTGAACATATAGTCATAGAAGAATTGCAATATACTGAATATTCTTTCTATAAATTCTTTGGAATAAGGTTCTCATTATAATACATATAAATTACTAAATTATTTTTCATAATTTAGGTGATACTCGTAACATGTAGTTATATCACACAAGCCTACATATACAAATAAGGGTACATACGACCCTTATTTATGTATGTAACCATACTTCTCACCTCTCATATCAACTACGTTGGGTTGTTGCGACGATTCTATAAAAGGATTATCACTCGAAGGTTTCAGTACTTTTCCCGCTTCGTCTGTGCACTCTGTTGTGCTAACTTCCTGGAAATTATAAAGTTCAAACTGTTAAATGTTCTCAATAACGGAATCGAACGATGTGCAATGGTTAGTTGTTTCCGGATATTTGTTTATATCCATTTTTATACGTAAAAAATACGTGAAGCGAAATAGATGGCAGTCTTTTTTTGCCTTATTTATATTTGATTGCTTAAAATTCCTAACGTTGAAAAGAAGTGATTGATATTTGTTAATATTAAAATCATCAAAATCAATCGCAATAGAGAACAAACAGTCAATTTGTTTAAACAACTCCCAAAACTAATTTAATGTCACGTCACGTTCCTCATATCTCGAAAAATACTAGTTTCTAAAACTGGTTTCGGATCAATGTCTGTCGTATTTCTATCATACATAATACTTACGTATTCTCTCAGCGGCCTCGACGCTAGCGACGAGTCCTGGCGTGGCAGTGGATACGCGTGGGGTTGTGACGTCACGCTGTGGTTTCGCGAGGCAGATCGACCTCGAAGACGAGCCTCCTTGGTCTGAGCTTTCCCTCCTAACAGGTCGCCGTGGGACGTGTACGACAGCCGCGACTGGTGAGACGTATATGAAGAATGTCGAGAACCTATACGAACAAAGCAAATTTAATTAAAAATAACAGAATTAACCTGAACACAACATTGATTTCTTATTTAAAAAAAAAGATTTCCTTTCAATTGAAATATTAAGAATATGTTATAATAAAAAGCAGCGATAGCCTAGTGGTTTGATACTCGGCCTTCCACTCCGGTGGGTCTGGGTTCGATCCTGGCACGCACCTCTGATTTGTTACGTGCGTTTTATAACTATAATTCAAATATCAATTGCTATAACGGCGAAGGAAAACATCGTGAGGAAACCTGCACACCTTAAAGATGTTATAGAGTTTATAATATTTTCTGAGGTGTGTGAAATCTACCAAATCGGCACTTGGCCAGCGTGGTAGACTATGGCCTAAATGCCTCTCACTATGCGAGTCGACCCGGTCCAGCAGTGGACCAATAAAGGGGTGGAAAAAAATATATAGCATTGTTAATAACAAACCTAAATTAGCGTAGTAAACCGGTATGATAATAGCACCGTTTTCTTCAGACATCGGGGTAACAGCGTTCGAGTCGTCGGCGTAAGGCAGGTGTTCTTGAGCGTCCAGATACGTCGATAACACGAGAGGCTTGCGATCAGCGCCCGGCGGATATCTCGACCTTCCGTTCGGCCTCAAAGCCATTTGGTGCGACCCTCGTGACCCTCGCCGCAAATTGAATGGCGACCCAGGTAGAGACAACGAAGCCTGAAGTATCATGCCCACACATAAGCAAATAATAATCACATTTGGCCAAAAAATAATCTCACAAGGTTAACACTTTCATTTATTTGGTCTATCATAATCAATTCTCATTTAATATTTCATCGCAAATTGTTCTCTGTTAAATTTAAAAAATCACATAATATCACACTTTATTACAATTAGCTGGTAACGATCTTTAGTGATTTACAATATTCAGTGACTTCAAAGACTAATATAATGTTCCTCAATTAAGATCGAGTAATGAATAAAACGGTAAAAGTCAAGTGAAACAATGTTAACACTAATAGGGTATTAACTGCAGAGGCTTTGGCTCAAGCATTCTGAAGTATTCCTGAATTTAAAATTGTACATAAAGGTGACTTTCTTACTTTCATGTGCCAATAAACAAATGTTAACACAAATTAATACATAAAAAGGTGGATAAAACAATAATGAAGACATAAGAAATGAAAAGTGCTCACAACGGTCATATTGCATCAACACACGTCAGTTGTAGATATACCTAATAGTATTTCACTGCTTGATGATATTATGATATTTTCATGAATTGCTGCAATCGAACGTTCAATAAGAATTTCAACAGAAAAAAAAATAGCAGAATCTAATAAAACAGTAACTGAAAATAAAGACAGAGACAGACCTAAAGTAAAGGAAGAGGAAGGGGAACACAAACACCAATGAGGATAGAAGGACAAACCTGTGAGCCCTCCCGCAGTGGCCCATATGATAACTGTCCGTATTTATTTATGCGTTCAGGGTGAGGGACCTTCAATACACAGAAAAAGTGAATTTGTAATTAACTCCGATCAATTAATTTTGTTTTAAAAAATATTTAGACATCCATGATGAAAGGAAAGGAATGAATCTAACAAAACATATCGGAGCAAAAGAGCTTTCAAGCGATCTGTGTGATGAAATACAAATGGCACTCGACAACATTAATCGCCAACTACGTGTGCAAGAACGTCTAAATAAAATATTAAGTTTCAAAATTAAATGTGAAGACATATGATTATGTCAAAAGTACAATAAGATTTCGGATCCGATCATTGTTTCTTATTTCATAGTGAAACATAAGTACCAAGAACATTAATAAATGCACAGGACAAAAGTCTTATTGTAACGAAAAGGAAACATGGCACAGAAAACAAGCTATGACAATGACTGAAAGCAAGTGTTAGTAAGTAACTTTGTTTATAAACACATGAAGTACTGTAGGGTCAGATACATGCGTCTTTGCATACTTCTAAATCCTATCGTTGCTATGGATGTTCATTAGTATTCTACATCTATGGTCATGAGGACTGTTCTTTTGTTTGTCCATATAACGAAGCCTCCGCAAATCACTCATCGAAATTGAGGAATTCATATTTCATTTCAAGTGTTATCTCATGGTCATGTAAAACTTTAATGATAACTATAGGTATAACTTGACCGAACCTACCTCTCCACCGGTGATATGTTCAGTCTCAGCCTGGCTCGTTCGTACGCTCACATACCGAAAGAAACAATCTAACATGACAATAGACTTGTTTCCTCCAATAGTATAATTCATATCTATTCACAGTGCACCGTTTTAAAAACACTCAAAGGTAGTCAAACACTCAACTCAAAGGTTAATCTGTCCTGAATTTTTAAACGTATGTTGAAAAATATTATTGGAGACAGGAGAAGTCTAAAACTATAATGTCAGCAATGCAAGTACAATGCAATTAATTCACAAACAATTCTTTTCGTAAACCAGACTAGTGAGGTCATGCTTAAAGAAATAAACAACTTCATTCACTACAAATGTGTCCTAGTTTTTTAAATGTTCCCGTTAACAACTAGTGATAATTGTGATTTCTAATAATTCAAATTATATTCAACTAATGAAACTGTTTTATTATACATATTTATCGAGAAATCTACACCTTTAGAAGAATGAACTGAAGAATTAACTGAGAGAAATATTTACTATATTGCAGGCATGATATCTTGACAATGAACCATGAATTTATTATTTTTCACGACAATTAACATGCTTTCGAAAGAAATGATAAACCAATGAAAGTGGATGTTATAAATAAAAAACCAGTCGCAGCAGCAAATAATCAGATATATTACGAAAACAGCTTTAACATCGCTTCAGCTGCAATGATATCGCCAATAATACTTAATTGTGTAGGAAAAAATATATCTGTATATTTGCATACTTAGCGATAGAAAATTTCATGTCACAGAAAACGTCAAAAGAAATAATTTAAAGCTCACAGCAGTAACATTTATACAATATGGTTCCTTTCAACTTGAAAGTGTTCATAAATACTCGATAATATAATACGAAAATTTTAGACAAATGGACAAATTTATTGTTATTGAACAAAGAAATGGAAAACATTACAAATCTGACTGATCCTATCAATTCAAGTTGAAAAGATTTATCTCAGCTGCCAATGATTCATTTTGTTTGTTAAGGATACAAGTGCTTCTTATGCTCCGTTAATAATCATATTATTGGCTTTTCTAAACTTCATTTTTATTCTGCTAATAAATATTGTCTCACTGTCTAAATATTTTTTTAACGCATCATTACGTCGTTTGGTTCGACAATTTTGAACAAATTGTTATGTTGACAAACAATACACGGTGTAAGGATCGGTTTTTACGTCATTGCTCAACAATATAATGTGTGAAAGATGAGTGAGGTTGAATTGAATTGAATTGAATCATTGTCAGTGAGGTGGGAGCGTGAGGTTCGCGGTATACTCACCATGCTGACCTTCCTCTGTCGGCGTGCCGTATCGTGGTGCGGTTCGGTGGCGGTGGGCTTGTGCGTGGGCTGAGTGCTCACCGAATCCTGGAAGGGGTCGCTACGTAGGGACATGCGCTCGCGTGTATTGTCGTCTTGGTTGCCGCGCTCCTGGTTCACGAACAGCTCGTAGCTTTGGCAGGAGAAGACGCTGGGGGACTTAGCGGGGTGCGCCTCGGCGTACGCGGCAGCCTCCGCCGCCGCGGCCTGCTCTCGCGCGTGCGCCTCTCTCGCCTCCTGTTTGTCCGCTCGCGCCGCAGCCTTCTGTTCCGCTTCCTGTGCACAATATTGTCTCTTGCTAATTCGCTCCTTCCCTGTGTATTCTTATTACCAATCAAACCAACAAATTCATTATTTCATTTCTACCAAAGATCTAATTTTCAGAGTTCAGGTTCAGGTTTTTTTTAAACCTTTTACATTCTTTTAATCTAGAAGCAGTCGTCTCGATATTTATAATTATTATTAAAAAAATCCTAAACTGTATTACCCTTAGAGCTTCTTCTTCAGCCTGTTCTTCCTCTTCGGCCTTCTTTTGCAGTTCATCGTATGACATAGCGACGATGGCCAAGATCAAGTTCACGAGGTAGAATGAACCGAGGAAAATAATCACTACGAAGAACAACACATGCCACGAACCCGCCGACCTTAGCACCTGAAAGAACAATTTATTTTCAATTGTTGTTATTTCCAAAACATACACTTTTAAATGTAGAATAAAGTGATACGCTAATACATAGTGAAATTCAAGTGTCTGGATGAAAAGTCATAAATTACCAATTGATAATTACCAATTGATAAAGATTTTCCCAATAGTCTTGCGTCATCAGTCTAAACGCGGAGAGGAATGCCCAGCCAAATGTATCGAAACTAGTATAGCCATAATTAGGGTTCGGTCCATATCCTTGCAAACACACGTAGCCTGGTTCACATGTTCTGAAACCATATATGAACAATATACAAACTATCACCAATCTCATTAACATCAGTCATTTTGGTTATATTTATTTACCCGGCTCCTGATGAGTTTCCACATAACGGATAATCTCCGTCTTCTCCATACCAGTTGGCTGAAATTATTATATTTAATTAATTTGAAGTATAATTTCCCTTATTGTTTATATTCAATTATTATATTGTGATATTTAGTTATATAGTATTCTAGTTTTGCAATTGTAAAATTATTCGCATGTAACAATGAAAATAGGTGACTCAAGTTAATATGATTAAAAAATTTGTAATTAATGATTATATTATACATATATTCATAAATATCTTACTTTCGTTTTGACAGAACCGTTCCCAGTTTTCGTCTGTAAGATTGCCCCAACTGCCGTCCTCTGGGAAAACCTTAATACACTTTTGCGTTAAAACTCCCATGTATATTTGCAGACCCATCAGCGCAAACACAGATAGCGAAAACATCGTCAATATTATCACATCTCGCAGATTTTTCACGGATTCTATCACCGCACCCACGATAGTCTTCAAGCCTGGGGAGTGCATGCAGCGACTGTCATTAAGCAATTCATTTCATTTTTAAATTGTTCAAATCACAAACCATAAAGAGAACAGTTAGTCACAAACTCTTCAAGTATCACACACTTGCCTAAGTTTCTATGTTATCGTAACTCTATATACTTACACGTCTGATTTGGATTTTAAAAATCTAGTTACAGCGTGACGTTTTCTAATAATAGACCTAAGTTCCTAACGCGACACATCATTCCATATCTACGTTAAGTACGTCTATGGCTACGTCAACATCTTGGATATCATCTATAAGGATTTCAGTCCACACATTCGTTTGGCTCTATGTAAATAATTACAAATCAATTTACCGGGTACGATGGCCACAGTTTTCAGCGCTCGCAACACTCTGAAGGTTCTGAGCGCAGCCAAGTTGCCGAGATCTATGCCCATCGTCACATAACTGCAAAAATACGCACAACCACAACATCTAGATTAATATCACTAACTACACCGCTAGTAGATCGCTAAATCGTTATAACTGACCCGCCAAACAACCTTTATCACAGTATATAGAGTGAAATTGATTTAGTTATTACGCGGCCTCAGTGAAGAGAGTTTATTCGTAATATTAACCAGCTTCACATTCATTTACACCCAATCGTAATCGGACCATATTTTCGTATTTAAAATATTTTCAAACCTTTTTATTTCTAAATATAATTGACTATAATTAACGAAACACTTAAAATAGGCAACGACATAAAATCTACAATTAAACGGATAAAACATCTCTCTACATATTTTAATAAAATTTGTCTACTACTCACGCTAAAGCTATTACTACGAAGTCAAGCCAATTCCATGCATCTCTAAGGTATGTGAATGGCTGTAGTATGAAACCCCTGGCCATTACTTTCACCGCTGATTCAAACGTGTAGATCCCGGTAAAGATAACTCTGCAAAAATTCACCTCCATTGTGGAACGCCGCTCGACAAAATAGACAAATTCGTAATAAACTAGAATTTGAACTTAATAAAATGTCTAACTGGAACTTATAAAAAGTATAAACAAGTTGCAATATCACAAGACAACTTACTAATTAGTTGGTTACACCTAAACTAAATGAAATTGAAGTATTGTAGATACCTAAATACATATTTACAGTTATGGACTTATAAGTGTAATGATTTCGATAGAATGAATTCTAACAGAAACTGTATAGACCGTGTACTGTGTTGGAGGAAAATGATATGTGTGTGTCATTATGATTGGTGTGTGAATGATTTTATTGTTGTATTCTCAAGTAAATCGTACTCGTATAAAAAATACTTTAATAAAATACACATTTTAGGGCCGCCCATGAAATTTACCTATATAACAATTATTTCACACCTCGCAGTATCCACTGGGATATCTAATCGAGTTCTAAACTAGACATGATACTTTACTTATTAGAAGCTAGCCGAATAACAGCCAACTATACAACGTAGTATTCGACTATTCGACATTATGTACTTAATTAGATATAATTTTCAAATGGTGACAATGATTGCTATAACAATAATTTACATTTGGACACTTGCCAATATAACACTAAAAGGTCTAATAAAAATATAATTCCGATCGTCTATATCACCGGTATTTAGACAGTTCGAAAACTAATTGAATTCTAACAAATTTCGGAACTAGCGTGCATTCTACAAATGACGAGATGATATAAAATTTATAATTTCAAAATTCGTAATCCATCGCAGATAATTAATCGGTATTTTAAGATAGACAATAGTATTGTTATACTTACTCAGTACTTTCGACGGTGGGTGTGGTAGGCATTATCATAAGAATACAGTTGACAAGGATGGTCGTTATAATAAACAGTGAGAACAGAGGATGCACCAGTATGTAAATGGCCACTCTCCTTATAGGATTGAACGGGTCTAGTATCCAAAGAGCGTTAGTTGCCGAAAACCTGAAGATATCTTTACCCTTGCTTATTACTACGAAAGTCTGTAACAAAGAAATGCGTATTTGAAATTTCGTAGGTTTATTTTTAATTGGATGAGAATAACAACGCGCGTGATATTCGCGCGCGCGCGGACTATTTTCGTTATCATTGAGAAATACTGCGTGCGCGTATTCGTACTTCTCTTCTCCTGAACGTTTTGACCGATTTTAGTTCGAAAAGGTATTGATGGCGCTGTTGCCAAGGTCCAAACAATTTTTTTTCCTCTCGCATTCCTAACATAAGTCAAAATCTTCATGCTTTTCCACGTGAGTGCAAGCAAAGCAACCGAAAATAACGAATAGATCTGTATATTAATAATATTAATCTGGTCAGGTCTGGACATCCAATCCTTCCCCGGTCCACCCTTAATACGCCCATGATCACAGTGATAATTCGTTTAAACATGCAACTCTAATCAGCTTTCGAAAATCCAAATTAAGGGCTACCCAGAATCTAGCATTTTCAAATACTTGAAGCACGTGTTCGTTGTAAATCGATATCACAGATCACGTGTAAGTAATCTCGCTATTTATTATTAGAATAATTTATCATTATTATTATTATGATAATAAAGTTAATCAACAATTTTGAGAGCTACTCGATAAGATAGTAGAGATGTTCATCGCCGTTAACAAAACAAAAGACTTGAAAGAATAATAATAATTGATAAAATTAGAAGAGAATTTAAACGATATAAAATACAGCGAACGAAATAGTTATATAGTATCAGTTATTATACATATTATAGTCAAATGACATGTTTCATGAATTTTGAATCGTTTAAAAAACAACCAAAGAACTCTTTTATCTATCATATTAACTAGCTTTACAAATTCCATTTATATTTACGATTTCTCCTGCCTTTGAATAAATGTCGTTACATCGTTTTTTCACGCTTGTGCTGCTAAAATTGTACATCTCTACAAAGTTGTATCATTCTGAGGTCGTCCGTTTTCATTCTGCTGTTCAGAGTCAAATAATAACGAGAAATTATTGAATCCTTAGCAGTACCTACCATTCTTAAAACAGCGGATTGTTATAAGAATTATTAATAATTAATAATATTAATTAATAAAATAAATAAATAAATTGATTAATTAACTAAAGTAGTTTCCTTACAGAATACTGGGTAAGCTGGGAGAGATCTCTTATAGGCATGAGCTCGCCTTTGTAAATTAGCTTATGGCTCTGTATTGTAATTTTTGTATTGTGTACAATAAAGAATATAAATATACTATGATGACAATGCAACAGTAAGCGACAGTACTCACTCTTTGATTGTGATAGAAAGGATCGATGTCCTCGAGGGGGGTGGAGGCGAGCTCGAGGGGGAAGGAGCCCTGCATGCGCACCGGCAGCGGCAAACCCTGCTCCAGGGTCGCGTCCGGCTGCGGGCCCTCGTCTTCGTCCTCGTCATCGTACCGTACCTATATCGCACGCACATGTCAACTCATCACTTATTAGGAGATAACAAAAAGTTATGGCCACTTTCACCTATGATAATTCCCATTGAACATTTACGATGCTACCTAACAAGTTATATTTTTCAAAATATAACTATACCCGATACAACAGTCGTAGGAATTACCATCAGTGAATGAATAAATGATTGTTATTTTTTTCGATGACTGGATCTTCTTATTCTTAAAGTTGTGATGTACTGTAACGTTGAACTTATTGGCATTCTACTGATGTCCAGCCTGTGTGCTGTGTAACAATACTGCTGGTCTCGCACTCATCAGTGTTGTTACAGTTCGACAGTGTTGTCAGTGTAGTGTCAGCATGTCTCGTGAGCGCGTCTCAAGCTAAGTCGTAGCTCATTAAGTGCTGCTGTCAGTATAAATATGATGCATCTTTGCCAAAACTAGAAGCGTTATGTTTGCTTACTACTGTGTCACCATTTCGAATATCATTGCCATTATGCCTATAGGTGTGACCTGGTCGGCCGATCTCAAATTAGGCATTTACCTTTGTACTTCCTTCGTTGTGTCACAATTCCTTTAAACAACATGCATCGGGCACCATTCAATGTTACGTTGTGATTTTCATATAGTGTAAGGAAATGCCAATTTGAACTTTGATCCAGCGTAAACAGAATTCGTGAAATCGTATAAAAAGTGCGCAGATCGATTGACTTTTAATTCCGTTTGTTTTTTTATATAGTATTCAGTGTGAATCATTCGAAATGGGATTCCAAAATATCGAGTCGTTGCTATTTCAAATGCACTAAACTAGCTAGGTGGTGTCACCATGCTAGACCTAGATGACAGCCGATGATACGTGGCAGACATGAGCCATTCGTGTGCAATGCATGATAATGGTGAATATTATGTGCTAGTGTCTCATAATCTTCAGATATATCCTGTTCTTTTCTGCTGTAACTGTACACAATCAATGTAGAACGCGCTGTGAAATCTAACTAGGGACCGTTGTCTATGCTTTTTTTGGTAATCGGTACACCTAAGGGAACAAACCGGGCTCTTTCTTTCATTACATGTAGGTTTATTGCAGGCTACAAATAACCACACAGGAGTATTGGGTAATACGGGTAACGATAATGTAACAGGGTCACTGTCGCACCTACATTTTATAGTATCTTCTATTTTTTTTGTGAAGACACTAATTACATTCATATCCTTGAAATGCAAAAAAATGTGAAAAGCCGACTTTCATTATCTACGATAAGATTAGCTGTTACTAATAGATGGTGTTCCTTAAAATCGTAAGCAACAGCTAAACTTGGGGATACTTCGTTGACTTGGCCGACAAAGCGATGTGTTTGGAAACGATGCTTTAAATGCGATCAATATGCATAAATCAGAATGCGACGCAAGTTATCGCACTTTCACTAATGAACGCCAATGTTCGTGGGAGCCTGTGACAGGAGCTCCGAAAATTAATTTCGATACAAGCGATAACTTGCTGGAAAATATTCTTCTAAAAAACGAGCCGTAAAAATGTAAAAGGGGCAAGCAAGCAGTCTTACTTCTTTTTTCTTTTTCGTCCGCCCCAAATCGTTCTGGAATGGTTTAAAAATTATCCATCAGACTCATCGGTTTACCTGAAGCTCATTCTGTAATTCGTCACATAAGTTGGGTAAGTGTGCTTTTTGTATTGTTCGTATTTTAAGTGCGTAAACATATATATATATATAATGTTGTATAGTTTTTGACAACACATAAACAACACAGATGCCTATGTTTGGACTGTACCGCCGATTGTAAGGTGGTTTTGTATGATTAGCACTAGAACTCGTGCGAACATAACACAAATCCACAGCGTTAGTAGTTACTGGTGTCCGCGTGGGTTTACCTCGCCTTCCGCTCGTTTTTTCTCGAGTTCCTTTTGCTTAGCATGCTCCTCAGCTATGCGGGCTTCGATAGCGGCCAATGACTCTCGTGTGAAGGGTCGGAACAAACTTCGTTCTTCCTCGCTGATCGAGTCCAAGTCCTCGGACATTGTCTATCGAACTCCCCCCGAGTGAACTGCCTACTGCGGTTAACGGAAAAGTACAATAGAGATCAAACATTATGTAACTAGCAATTAGTTAAAAATTATGTAAGTCGTTCTTATCAACTTCAACGCCAGTGTTGCATATGATTTAAAACCATGTTTTTTTAAGGTTACACTCGTACCTTTAAAGTGGATATTTATAAGGTGTACCTGCTAACAGTGAATGGGCGGGTGTGTGTGGTGGGGGAAGCGCGCACGGCGACACACTCTGCGCCGGCGATCTCCCGCCGACCACCTATGGGCCGAGCGCCCTTCTGCTAACAAACAAATACTGTTACAAACAAACAAACAAACAAAGGCTGTTACTTGTACGCTACTTACATAGCAAACAGCCCAACCAAGAGGCGTTGCTCTAAATTTCAATTTTAAATTTCGTCATTTCTGATTACCATAGAACGAGTTCTGTTTAGTTAAGGATTATATGGCTGTGTGTGAAATTGTCCGAAGTTATTATCAACTTTAATATAAAATCACTACTTTTTAGGCAATTATTATTTTTTTAATGTTGAAACTTTGATGTGAAAGGAATATTTATTTTGGTTGTTTACTTTCGTATTTCAACAGCGGTTTTGGCAATGACTAGCTACCTTTCGATCTGAACTCTTTCGTGCTGTGTCTCGCTAAGGAATTCTTTTGTTTTTCAATCTACACCCAGTCCCAGATCAAAACATCCTTGACAACAGCAATTCATTGACAACAGTCAAGTCAACTCACTGGTTTTTATCAGTTTGTAGAGACAACAAAAAATTTGCACACTGATAAACTGCGATTGTTTAAATATTTTTATAGGAAAACTCCGCAACACGTTTATTGTAAGCCGCTTATCGGGATGCAATTATTATAACAAGCGACTACTTACTTTATCTCCTTTCCGTGGCATCTAGCATTATACTTATTAAATAACCCTATACAAGATTACTTATGTTTCAAGACGCGAACAACTTGACAACGAAATAATATTACAATGATAGTTGAAATAATGTAATAAATTCGCGATATAAAAGGATCAGTGAATACGATAAATACAACAGAAGCAATAAAATGTTACATAACTTGTATAAAACAACGTAATCACATACGAGCAAAAATATACCAACTAAGTATGGACAATTAAAATAATTTATTTAATTGACACTTAATGCCGGCGATCTTTATCATCCGTAGTTATCAATGTCGTTTATGATCATTACGGATTATTTGATTAATGTGTACATTTGTGACTGCCTCGTTGGTCGGGCGGTTGCTAACGCGACTGCCGATCAGGAGGTCCTGGGTTCAAATCCCGGGTTGGGTACTGTTGGATT
>DWDX01001104.1:0-20450 GCA_018245675.1 Agara michaeli | reverse complement strand
ACATCACGCCTGTAATCCCCTAAGGGGTAGGCAGAGGAGTGTAGTACACCCCCACAATTCACCAGTTACGTTTAATTCCACAATGGAATGACGTACCTAATGTTACGAATATGTCAAATATAATAAAATTTAACGTATTTTGTACATATGATTTTGTTAACTTCAATTATTTTTTATATTCGACCGTTATACCTACCTTTTCCAATATTACAACCATTAGTAAAATTATTAAACAAAACAAATTATTTATTAACAAATTTACCTGTTCCACGTTTATATGTAGTACTTGCAAAACCCACTTATCAATCACTTAATTATAAGAGCTATTTCTCGCTATTCGTCAATGCCTGCCGTCGCTTGCAGTTTAGCTAGTTTAGTATGTTCAGTATTTATTAGAAAAGTAATAGCTGGTTTTTCTTTGAATCAAAAAGAAAACGAAAACACATTTTGTTTGAATAGGCACCCACAGTTATTGCTTATAAATAATTTTCTTCGTTAATATTTACAGAAACATGCTACAAAATTTTTCAACTACATGTAAGAATATCAATAAATTCTGCCTAGAGCTACGTATTGACGATAAAATAACTTTAGTGGACGTTGCTAAGGTTGGCAGTAATTATAATATACGTATGTAGCTAATTGAGTTTTGTCATCTTCTGTAGTTGCGATGATTGCTGAATCATGACTGCGTCAACGCTTATGGTTACTTAACACTTTATTAGGATAAATCAGAAAAAACGCGAGCGGGTTCTCGCCTGCGTCTAGACGTTTGGTGGAAGCTAGCTTGAAAATAGTCAACAATGTAGTTATGATACCCTATTATTTAACTCCACGTCCTTTAGACACATTCGTTTTTCGTAATAGTGACATAATGATTTAATTAATTACACGTTACTTAGATTTCTCACAGAGACTTATTGTTTCTAAATGTTCGATGGTCGGAATTGATTTAGATTTCATATTTATATTATCTTTACAAATAAGGTTTGCCTCTTCTTTGATTATATCCCAACTGAGTTCAACATCTTCTTTTGTGGTTAAACGTGAACAGACCACAAAACGAATAACATTTCGATTTCTATATTTACCGGCCACCATGAATAACCTTTTCTTTTCTGTTAATTTATCTAATAGTTCCTTTGTTATATTGTCTCCGCCTTCTAATCTGAAACACACTAAACCCATCGCTGGTTCGGGTTCCACTATAAATCTGTTATCTAAGCTTACTAGTTTAGCAAAATGTTGTGCAAGACCGATATGATTTCTAATATGTTTTCGGAGCTCTTCGGCACCATATATTTTTAAAACCATCCAGAGCTTGAGGGCTCTAAATCTTCGACCAAGAGGCATTTGCCAGTGTCTATAATCGGGTATTTTAGAATTTTTACCATCTTCTAGGTATATTCTCTGAATGTCAAAGGCATTAATTAGATCATATCCATTTTTTACCCACATCGCTGAACAATCAAAAGTTACTAACAACCACTTGTGGGCGTTAATATCAAATGAGTCTGCGTATTCAACGCCTTTCATCAAATGCCTATATTCGGGACAAATGAATGCCGCGCCAGCGTAAGCTGCATCCACGTGCAACCAGGCGTTCTCCTTCTGACACAGTAGACCTATTTCATCGAGTGCATCGAAGGCACACGTGCCAGTGGTTCCTAAGTTAGCGACAACGTAGCATGGTATAAGCCCTTGAGCTTTGTCTTCTTCGAATGCTTTTTCTAATGTTTCTCCGCGAAGTCTACCATTAACGTCTGATTTTAAAAGTCTCATTTTCATGGACCCGAGAACGCTGGCCTTTTCTACAGAGGAGTTACACTGATCAGATGTATAAGCTCTAAGTTTACTTTTAATTAAATCTTCATCCAAACTAGGATTAGTTTCCTTGAGTCTGCGGATCATTTTATCCTTAGCAACAAGAAGACCTACCAAAGTTGCCTCACTTGCAGAGCCCTAAAAAATATTAAATAATTTAGATTTCAGACCTGCCGCTTTCATTGTTATTATTTTAATGGATATTTGAAATAGTAAAGAGGTGTTTAATATGTTTCATGTTCAATGCTAATGTTTAACAGTGAAACAGGCAGGTAAGTAGACAGTTTCATTGCATAATTTTACCTGAATAACACCGCCACCAGGTCCTGACGAACAATTGAGGAATTCGTCAGGTAATCCAATCATTTTCCCCAACCAATTCATAGTTACAACTTCCAATTCTGTGCATACTGGACTAGCCATCTGTAAGTAGTATAATTTGAAATAGACAGTGGTAACAATTGGCCGGTGCAGAGCGCTACTAGGATTTATACCCGCCTTTTATGAAATAACTAATAAAGGTTAAAATAAACAAATAATAGAAAAAAGAATTAAATTGAAATAAAAGCAGATATTAACAAAAAAGTTCTCTTAAAAATCACGGTTGGAAAATCTGTCCCGCTTATAATAGTAATAAGGTGATTCGTGATTAATTACGAACAACATAGTACTGCTTTAATTTGCGTCCGACGAGAACTAAATTATCTGTTGATATTGAAACTTCAACTTTGGTTTCGGGCAAAAACTAAACTTAGTCACGTTGAAATACAGTGCTTTTTATAATTTACAGTAACTACCAACGAAAATAGTATAAACATACCCAGGTTAAACCAACAATGCCCAAGCCGTCGCTGAGCATGGCTCCGATTGTACTCGCGAACGAGGCACCCGTTGGAAAATATGCGTGGAAATGTGGAGATTGCCATCCTGTTACCTATAATATATAAAACAAGGAGGGTAGTCCGTAGTAGAAAGGCATAGGTGTAGTGGCAACTTCAATTTGTAGTAGTGACAAAATAAAGATGAAGTATAACGATAAATAAAATATAATTTGATCTCTCTTTACTTAATACTTACACCTGGCAATATAAAATCTGAAAACTCTTTTAAGACGTTTTGCCAGTCTTCTGGTTTTTCTGGAGCTTGATCCGGCAATAGCTTTAATAAGTATCCAGGATCAACTGAAGGCAAGACGTTTCTGTAAATAAAGGCAGTTTATTTTAGAGCAGTCAACTGCTTAACCAAACTATGGTTCCCAATTTTTATACCTTTATGTACCTACGTATTAAAATTTATAATCTTATAATCTGTATAATAAACCTGTAAATGAAGCAATCCTGTAACATTAAAATTAAAACTGTATTTATAATAATATTGTGATTGTATCGCCTAGTGACTTGTTAATTGCAATCGTATTTTTTTAAATAAAATCTACACATACCTACATATAGTGTTACAGATGAATGTATTTTTACTTGAATGTAGGCCACGTAATATGAAATAGGCACTGGAATTCATAAGCATATGCTTTTAAGTTACGTAGGATAGAAGTTACTCTTATTATTTCTCGAAATTAAAACACATTTTGCGGAACGTACAATACGGGTATTGCTAAGTGGTATATATCTACAGGCATAGTGGTAGAGGTACCGCCGGCCAACTTCCAGCGGAGGGCTTTATAATATTTAGCGAATAATAAAATAAATATACAACAACATTACTACATTTCAACCACATTTTAATCTTATTAGTCAAATCTTATGTATGTAGAATGTGAAAATCTTTTAATATTAGTTTTGTTATTTTTATTTATTTTTTATTTTTACCTTAGAAACAACAAGTCTTTAGGTTATTTACTTTATGCCCATTGTTAGAATCTAGTGAGCATTGAACTGACCATTATGGTGAATATATTTTGTTTTAAAATAATTTACAATTAGCATATCATATATAATTTGCTAGAGGTTGACCGTTTCTACATTTGCTTTAAAGAAAATCTTAAATAATCTAACCTGTTTTATCCATTTCATTTTAGAAAATGTTGACATATGAAAGAATAATCGAGGAAAACTTTTTCATTTTGTTAAATAACAAACTGAAACGCTAAGAACTTACACTTACAAAAATTATTATACTCGTAATTATATGTATCATTCAATGCGTTTTTGTACAAAACCTTGTCTTCTAATTTCTTTTTTTACTGAAATAAACGGTAGTTGTTGTCTTATACCTACGTTTCGTAAGTGTACTAAAATAAGTTTTATTTAAAATACTTATACCGGCTTATACACATATTTATACTTCTTGTTAAAATAAATATATGTTTACATTTTTATAGATACGGACCGCCGAGATATTCATAACGCTAAATAAGACAGGTAATGAAATGAACCAACCGAAACTACCTAAACTGTATTCATAATCGACGTTTAGTTAATTTAGCGTTTTATGTTTGTTTACATAGAACATAACAATGGCAAAGGAAAATTACGTTTATCATAAGTCCGTCATCGGATAATCATTGATTTAATCGGTAATTATTGCCACACTTCGTGTCTTCCCCCATTAGCTGCGAAGAGGTAGCTGCGTGTATGCTAATTCTAATAATGCAACAATCAGGCAGATGCAAACATACTTTTGGTTCTCACAGTTGGTTACAAAATCACATTCAATAAGGACGTTTACAACTATTCAATTTTTTTATTTGGAAATCCAATTTTAGAGTTCTAGGCTTTAAAAAGCTTTTTTTATGAATTTGAGTGATTTAATTAGAGGACCCTAAGTGTAGGTACTTCTTATTATTCATTAATATTAAATTGGTAACTCTATAATTAAAAACGTAACTACTGTCTGAAGCGTAACGTATTTATACTAAATATGAATAGATTAAAATTTCGAGTCCATGTTGATTAAAGTTTACACTGATATATCTAATTTTTATAAATCTTATCAGCTTAAGTTGGCAGACAAATTATATTTTAACATAAATTTACTATAATGTGTCTTACACATGAAATTCTTCTTAGCCTTAAACGTAATTAATATAGGAAAAATACATATTCATTTCGCTTAAGAATGTAATTATCTACATCGTACTCACCTGTCTCTAATATTGTCGACATAGTCCGCTAGCAAATCAATAGCAGCTTTACCGAACTCACGAAATTGCTGGGAATCCATTTATTGTAAGCAACTTAGATATTTAAGTAGTTCAACTTGTAAACGTTAAATGTGGATTTAACATAAATAGATAAATAATCATTTAGGGAGGTCGACACACGCGCAGACGATCAGTCGGACAATGGTGGTGGAGCTGGTGTGAAGTTGATTTATATGCTGCGAGCAGCTTTCTAGAGTGGTCGCACGTTGTCACTCATCCAGCCACTGACTGCCGTGAACATCGCATGACTTTTGCGTATTTTTATTGCACCACACAACCGTTTTATATTTTATCTTTTGTTATTGACACATTCAATACCAAATTGTTTTTTTAAATCTTTCTGGTGTCATATTTTTAAATTGAAATATCATGAAGTCTTCGACATTTACATTTGTTTCTCCAATTTATATCTTAACTAATACTTATTATGTAGGTATATAGATTTGGCAACGTATAGTACGTTTAGCCAAATGTATTAACACTTGGTATATGAAACAAAATTTGGTACTTTCATTATTTTGTGTATTATATTCATAATATGCAAGTTTAATTAAGTTTGTATTGTTAATTAATTCATATTATTCTTGTATTATCAAGAATTTTATGTCTAATTAAAAGAAATAGAGGTATGAGATGATGACATTAGAACATACATCATTAAAAAGCATTGACCCGTATTATTTGTGCGTATTCATATAACGTTTGCTGTTGGGAGTCCAGTGCGCACTACCAAGCTTAGAGTTTCAGTTAAATCTCCAGCAAAAAGTTCAGAAATATGTATGTATGTTCGTTTTCTGGTTATACGTATAAATATTACATATATTAAGGGTTTTATTGAAACCTGATTCTAATATGTAGTTGTAGAGTCTATTGAATTCGAAAAGGAAGTCACGAAATATTTTGGTGTTAATCTACTGATTTGGAATGAAATAAAATTATAATTAAATATAGTGTAAACAATAAATTAGTTAAAAAAAAAATTCATACCATTCGTATTTTACTGTCGATTGTTTTGTAATTTATAAAATATCCGTGTAGGTATCGATAGGTTTTTATGCGATATTATTACTTCTCAGTCACGGTTTAGAATTATTGTCTACAAATTTTTATAGCGTATTAAGTATTTTACCGTGTATTTTATGACTTAAATGCAAGGTCATACATAGATTACTCACTCTATGGTTACATATATAATCTGATTTGGTCTATGATTATTCAAAGCATAAAGAAAGGCTACAGATTAAAGGATTCAGTGACCTGTAGTGTGGGTCAGTAAAGTACTTCAAATAGGGCAGAATATTTTTTTAAGTCAAACGTCTGGTTTCTTTTGATGAAAAATCTGAGCGAAGAAACTGATGACGCAGAGTTTGACGTACGACGTTTTCTTAAGAAATTCCTATTCGCGTGTCCTTCATAATAAAGTCTTTTTCATAATAAACGCATTTTCAGCAGTACAAGGATATTTTACTTAGAGTGCTTTACAGTAAACCAGAATACAGAATAGGTGATATTTTAGAATAATATTTTTAGCATAAAGAAATAAATTATAAATATGTCCATTCAAAGTATTATATTTCCTCAATGCTACTTTAATTATTTTAACTACATTAATTTAGGTTTACTTCCACAATTTTATGCTTGCAGTTTGTATAAAATACCAGAATGTAGAGGTTAATACTAGTCTACAAAACAATGTGGTAGTATTTTCTTGCACATTTGTAAACAGACAGGATCCGTGACATCTCTGACCTTGAAAAGTAGGCTACTTTGGTCAGAGTAAGACAGCCTGATTATGCTGTTTAAACAGCAAGTAATGTAATTATGTTTAACCACCCATATCAAGGCAAACGCAACCTTTGTGAGCATAGACGACACAAGAGCTTATTAGATTAATTAGTACAAGTCTGATGGAAAATACTTCGGATTCGGGAACTAAAAATTGACAATTTAATGGTTTCTTGTGAAAGGTACCGGGTTATGTGGGGTTTCTATCTACTGAACCCCTCAGAAGCCTTCCTCTGCGCTGTTGGAGGACTCCGGGATCTCTGTAGGTAACGCATTGGTGATATACAGCTAAATACTAATATTGGGAAAAATAACAGTAAATCGATGTTATAAATATTATCACTTACTAATATTACGAAATTATCCATAAAATATATTTTTTTAACAAGACTAGCCAATATAGAATGGTACCTACATACATTCAGTAGGCTATAGCGCTGTTCATTAGTCTTATTTCTAAGTGATTGTGTTTTTGTGGTTGTATTTTACTGGAAACTTATTTTTTTGCATTCAACAAATAAACGTTATTTTACGACAATTCCCAATAAAGTAAATATTAGTTAGTTGGACAAATTAGTTTCCATACACGAACTAATCGAACAAAAGCCAAGTAAAGAATACCTATAAAATCTTAGACCGTAAGAAAATGCCGCTCGTCTACATATTATTTAGGTTCTGTTATTGCTAAGGCTGACCTCAACTTTCTGTATAGAAAGGAATGTAATGATGGTACTAGGATCGGCTCGCGAAGACAGTGTGCCGCTCGGGCGAGCATGGCTAAGTGGCCGGTCAAGGTAATTGGTGGTGCGGTTCGGTGCTGGTACCTCATCGCTTCCTATAATATTGATTCATTGACCATGGGATCTTGTGTTTCCGCACATTTACATTCTAATATCGGGTAATATACAGTAATGAAAAAAAAGTATGACCATTTACAGGGCCTGTGTACGATAAGAAATTAATTTTAAAAAAATAAATTTAATTTTTATATGTGGATTGTGCTGAGGACATTATTATCGATTACTATTTCTTACAGATACATATATAGTTAGAGCTGTTTCTATATCTGTGCTACTTCTACTGTACATGCTATCTGTAAAATATATGTTCTTTTATTATGTAGGTAATACTTTCACAAAAAAGTTTACACCATAATGTTAATATCTTTAGTTGTTTACTTAATAAGGTGATAATTGAGTAATTTGGAAGATTACAGAATTATTACTAATTGCGGTAGTTATTTAGGTAATAAAATGTTATTATTTATAATTAATTTAATTACAATAAAAACTATAAATGTGCTTGTCTGAATCGTATATTTAAAAAATGTACAAATATAAAAATTCAATTATAAAAATGAATAAAATTAATTTTTATAGTTATTTGTACATTTTTAACACTTTTGTTTCAACGCTAGACATGAGCCTTGTCTAACAATAAAAAAGTTTAAGGCCTTCCTTACTATACTACTGCACTGGCCAAGTACGGAAAGACAGATTTTACACACCTCGGATAACATTATAGAAAACTCTGGCAGTATGCAGGTTTCCTCACAACGTTTGTCTTCATCATTATAGTGTTGATATTTATTTTTTAATTTAAAATTGCATGTAAATTCGTGTAAATGTAAAGTCAGAGGTTTTGGTCTCAAACCTATGGAGTAGAAGACTAAAACTCAAACCTCTACTAGGCTAACAATATCTACACTAATAATTGATTTATTCTTACGTTCATGCATGCATTATGTATGAATTCATTTTAAAGAGGTCGATCTCTACATTAACGTGGTCAGATATAGTACCTACAATAATGTAAAGGAATGAAAGTGAAGGTGCGAGTACATTGACCATCTCAAAGTTTCCAGCTTTCACAGTGATTATCGACATCGTCACTTTATAATTATTGATTGGTTAGTGTTTTGCGTTGCAACAGGTGTATCTTATCGCAACAGCAAATAAAAAAAGGAAATAATAAAATATTTAATATTTTATCAAAATTACACGGTAAAATAATTAGAATTTACAAATAAATTATTAAAAACAATTGTAAAGTCACAAATCATTACATTCTGCGATTTAACATTTGTCTAATCTATCAATCAATTTGAAACACACTCGTATACATATTAGATGCAAAAAGAAATTTATTGGAAATTGGGAAACATTTATTTTTATGGTGCTAATTAATATTGTTAAATTAAAATAAGGTTGCAAAAGTGTAGCTGTGAAAATCAAGCGGCAGGCCAAGGAAATATTTATCATGCGCATTCACGTGAAAGACGGAATGGCTGGAGTAGGACATTGAAAAAACGAATATCAAAATTGGACGTATCAAATGCAATATACATTGTTATCATTATATT
This sequence comes from Agara michaeli, assembly GCA_018245675.1. Taxonomy (NCBI): domain Eukaryota; kingdom Metazoa; phylum Arthropoda; class Insecta; order Lepidoptera; family Hesperiidae; genus Agara; species Agara michaeli. The sequence goes on along the minus strand of DWDX01001104.1, from coordinate 11,319 downwards.
TTAAATTAACGTTGTGTTGCTCAGAGAACCGGGAAGCATTTTTTTCTAACCGTCAAATACAATACAGTACCAACTAAAACTAACTTAGCTGAATATCTTTTCAAGGTCAAATCCAATGCATTGTTACAGCCGTTCCAATATAATTGCGCTATAAAATTTAGATTAGTTACACATATCTATTACTATACCTAATAAATTTGCTTTTATTACAAATACATGGCATATAAAAATAAAAAATGTCATAATAATTGGTGATCTAACATTTAATTATAACAAAATAGTTATTTAATTATAACAAAATATTAAGTACGAGTAATCTACTCATTTTGCTTTGGGATATTTGAGCAAGTTTCATTAATATTCTCAATAAAGAGTATTCTATAAGTTCGTATATCCATGCCGCATTCGGATGTAAGAGTCACAGAGTATTTTTCGGACTTGTCGTTGGAGGGTATGGTGATAGGCAAAGCCAAGATATCGTCTGAGTGTTGCGCCAGTGTCACGCGGTCGAGATGCGAGAGTACAGTTCTGGAGGAGATACGAAATGTGCTGTCAGTTCTCAGTATGTGTTGAATTTCGGAAATATTCGTGCCACCCTCTTTTAACAACATTCCTAAAATAATTTTTCCTGTCACCGTTTCTGAAAATTTCAAGCAGTATTAAACATATGCAGGCAAATCATTCGCTGTTAAAAAGTTTTCGATATCGTTACAATGAGTACTAAACCATACTTAGAGTTTAAAAAGTGCTTCATTAGTGTGGGTATACTTTTGTGGTTAACATAGTTTTTGTTGCAATACTCACCAATAAGCTTGTCAAAGATTTGTAACATCGCATCCGAAGAATATTCAAGCAATGCGTATCGTAATGACTTTATCATTAGTTCGTTACGATGAGGTATCATTAAAACAGTGGTTCTGTAGCATTCGCAAGCCTCTCCACAACTACAGGGATCCACAGGCCAAGTATGCATTTTAGCTTGTAATGTATCTATTGCTAAATCCCAACGAGGCTGTGTAGTTACTTTAATAAAAAACTCGCCAACATCACTTCTAAACCAGATCCAACTGTTTCCTGTCTGAGTACTTAGGCAAATAATCTGCAGGTACAACTTATGTTCTTGTACCTCTTGTCCAGTCTCTTTTGGCAAGCCGTTCAGACTAATTTCTTTATCAATAAAATTCAAACGTTGCACATAAAATCTTGGCTTTGTTTCTTCTTTGAAGTTCACAGGGACAGTAGGTTCAATATCTGTTAGAAATAATTGGTAAATAGCAGATAAGGCAAATGGTGATGATACGAGTACATCGACTTTATTAGGGCGATATAATGGTCCCGTCACTTTACATTTTCTGACAGGATTCAGTGTTCCTGCTTGCCCTAATAGCAAGAACACTATGTATGTATCAAAAATGCGCGTTTTGTTATAACCATGCACTAATAATATTGCAGATTCCTTTTCAACAAAATTTGCAACAAATCTGACACTAAGGAACATTTTCTTTCCATTTTCACCTGTGGCGGCTTTCTCTACGGCAAAACTGTTCTTGGTATTATTGAGCACTAAGTAAGTAAAAATCAATGTTTCCTGACTCGTTGGACTAAGCACCACTTGGCGGGTAGAACTTCTTAACAGAGGTGGATCAAATTTAATTAACTCTCTTGGTTTGAACATTGGTAGTGTAACGTATAAATGAATTGATAAAAACAACATCATCAAAAAATTTGGTTGTATAAAGTCCTTACTGTTTATGGGAAAGTTAAATCTTAACTGATTTAAAGCTTCGATGATCAGGCAAGCATTATTAATAATTATACTTTCCGTGACCTCTTTGTCGGTCTCGTTGATATCGCAAAATAGGGAGAAATGGGTTTCCATAAATGGACAATAGGTTAGAATGGATGATATCACGGCGATGCCATCTGATAAATCGGATGTTATATTGGAGATTGTTTTTAAACCACTGTGTTTTTCTCGCAGCTTTGAGTGTTGCTTTATTACATTTTCGTTGTACCAATCTACAATGACTTTGACAATGTCCCTACACTGTGAAGAGACACAAACACAATCGAAAAAACAGCTATCCATTATGAACACTTTGTAACTCTGTATAATGAAGTCAATCCAACACTGTTTGTTTAATCTTTCAAATAAATCGCTATCAGAAAGTAGTTCTTCGGTGAATATCATGTCAGCGTCACATATTGGCGTGACATTTTCCGAGTATATGACAAATTGTTCGTAGCTTAAGAGAAATTTAGCCTGTAGTATCCATAAATTAGCTCCTCGAGATTTTAACAAGTTCATTATTTCTCTATATGTGTCATATATTTCTTTAACATTTTTAAATTTTTCATTCACACCAGCTATTCTGCAACAAAAGAAAAATCGATGAAGTTGCTAAACTTGTGTTGCATAAACAAAAGTTTTTGTATTGTTATGAACTATACTTACGATGTTTTACGTATGTGTTTCATAAGGGGTCCAGCTATTCTTCTTACAAAGTTTAAATACGAAACATTCATTCCTTTTGCTTTTGTTCCACTTTGTGAGTTCATTGCAGAAGAAATCGTGTGAAAAGTATCAGGTATGACTGGAAAGAGATCTCTGCGAAAGCCTTGTTGAAACATCCATTTTTCAAGAAACTTTAAACAGGTTTCAAGGTACTCAAACAATTCTTTCTGAGTATCCAGAGGATAAAAAGGATATGGGTTATCATCGGTCTTAACAAATGAACTTGTATGTAAAGTTAGAGGACAATACGTGAAACAAAAATTTACTTCAACATCGCAACATGAACCACTATAGTGGTTAAAATTTAATGTCATATTACGTGCATAAGGGACATGGCAACATACAGAAATTTTTACTGTGACTATTGTATAAAATGTGTCTTTTTCCTCTGCCGTGTTCGATTCGACAAATTGTACCACCAAGTTGGACTCTTCCTTGGAGACACAGGCAAATGAATCCAAATTCGACTTACACTCCATTTTTAAAGTAATTATACGACTAACTTCTTGGCCCACGTGACATGGAGGAAAGATAATCCTATAAATACTAGGAATCATTACTGACGTTTGTCTCTTTCCAATAAATGTTAAATTCGAATAAGGAGTCGTCATTTGTTTATCTAAATATAATAAAGCTGTAGAGACAAATTTGCCACGTCCCTTAGGATGAAAACTTAAAGTAAACGCCGCTTCTCTTCCGCGATACATTTCAAATTTGATTTGATTGTCATTTATAAACGATTGATTTTCTTCAGTACGCAGCTCCAAGGAAAAATTTGGATGTAACTTTGAAGTTAAAATGGTGACATATAGGTAGTATTTTGAAACATTTGTGATTGTAAAATTAATAGTGTTATTCGTATTTGCTTTATATTCTATTTCAAAATTATCAACAGAAATTTCTATCCATGGCACAGTGATAACACCTGTGATGCGGCAAAAACTAATATCTTTATTTATAGCCTTTAATTTCACCTTGGGATTATTTTCGTATGACCTGAAAATAAAATTAACCGATATTTTTAATAATAGTTACTCCGTCAGCAGTAAAAAATATGCAGATAAGAATAAAAACTTACTGTTCGTATTGTCCAACATAGTATCGGAACTCGGTAGATATTGAGTTATTATCCGGAGGACCAAGTAAACCATTTACTTTAAATGGAATATACATTTCATATTCTCGTCGGAAACTGTCGTATACTTTAATAAGAACTGTTTTTGATTGTCCCGCTTCTACATAAAATTCAAATACTCTAACTTTTTCGTTCCCTTGAGCGATGTAAACGTTAAAAATATTGTCATCTCCGGTATCTATTATTGTAATCATAGATATTAAAGTACTTATATTTTGAAAAGTGACAGGGACGAATGTAGTCATAAAGCAAGGTACTCGAGCCATGTATATATTTTTAGGATGGATAATTAATTTTGGCTCTACTACATTTCCACTTACGGGTAATATAACATTTTCTTTGTTATTAACTTTAATACATATATCAAACGCAAATTCTAGAATACAAGGTATCTTAACAGCAATTGTGAATGTAAGTATCATTTTGGGGCGAATTGTTCCACACATTGGTTCTATTTTAAAACCAGGAATTAAAGGTTCTATTATATGAAAAAGAGCAAATTCACGTGATGAATTTTCTAGTTTGATTTTTTCAATAGTTTCTAAATTTAAAGGTATATCTTTAAATATAACTGCTGGCTGCAAAAATTTAATTGAAAGTTTTCGCGTGATAATGTTGAGCTCTATAGGAATAGTTTCAGGTATTTCAGCCTTTGACTGTAATTGAACTTCGTGCGTTTTAGTCTTTGTTAATTTACAGACATACAAAATGTCACATATATTACATGAGTGCTTTTTTATAGTTCCTGAATTTGGGATTATTTCAAATGGTGTCTCTACATTTAAATCATCCCATTTGAAATCAACTGATATATTGTAATGATTGTATATTTTCACCGATACAGATGTAACAAAACTCTCTGCTGTCACCATTCCAAACTTTACATTTCTTTCGTATACCGTTAAAGTCGGATTTCCTACTTGAAGATAGTAAGACTGTTTTCTGTGGAACTTATAGTCAATCATATAGTTAAAAGTTCCAACATAATTTCCACAGTTTTGCCCAAAGCAGTACACAATGAAATTAGTTTCATTAAATGCATTTAATTTTATCTTCAATGTAGACTGTCTATTATTCGAATACAGAATATGTTTGTCTTTTAAAAATTCTATTTTTATTGTATGTTTGGTATTGTTTTTAATAGTCAAGCTGTGTTCACCATATGTAGATAACGCAACTTTTCCGAAATTTATAGAAAGTGGAAGTAATACAACGTCGAATAAGTCAAAAACAGTTACGAAACTTTTAGCTTTCTTACAAAAGTTTTTAACTTGCAAGTCCGAATTTGATACATATTCCGGTAAACATGTTTCTTGAACAGAATAGAACTGTTTCAATGGTTTTGTTGTATTTGAATGTTCTGAAGCCCGTAAATATTTACTTGCAGTTTCTTTTCTTTTTATATGTTCTATTAGCTCGTCATTTATATAAGCATATTTAGGGTTTAATTCACTTAACTTATGTAAAGACTCTATTGACATTTCTTTACAATACTTTTGACATAATACATTTACTTTCACAGATATGGGATATTTTATATAATTATCAGTTTCCGTTTGAATAGACATTGCATTTTTATCATTATAGCTGTGTGGATTTCTGATTTCAAAAGTAAAAATATTTCTAACTTTTAAGGATGTTGGTTTAATAGTAACAGATATTTTCTTAGATGAATTTGGTGCTAAAGAAAATCTTTGCGGTAGCACTTCAAAACCAGTTACTCTCACATACTGCATCTCTGCCTTAACATTTGAGTCGTTGTGTATACGTACAAACTTTGTGACTTTGGTGTTAATAGTAACGTTATCAAAATTTATAGTTTTTGGAGAATGTGATATATTGCAATATTCAAAACGGCCACTTATGTAATAGCGGCCAATTTCAGAATGAAACTCATTATAGCAACAACGAGTGCCTTCCACCTTGATAAGTCGTAAATCAAAAACGAATCTGTTGTCAACTTTTTTAGTGCTTTTCACTCTTGAAATACATTCATTTTTAGGTGTAAATGTAATTTCTATGAAGTTATCATCTTTCTGTTTAATTTCAAATGCTCTGTGGGATGCTGATATTTTTCGAGCATCTTCAAATTTCTAAAGAAAAAAACGAAATTTATTATAAACATTACAATTCATAATTTTTTCCATGATTGGTATGCTTTTAGGCACATTTTGGGCGACGTAAATTAAATCTCATCAAATTTAATTTAGTCCGAACCTGAACTGCACTTTCTGCATAAATTGTTGTTTTATTTTTGTAAAGAGCGAGTTTTACTTCTTGGGTCACATTACACTATAACAAGCACGTAGTTTCATTTTGATTCAAAACTTTTGTATCCTAATGAGGTTCAATATACCTAGGAGCGAGGTGCAACGTATAGGTAGATACTTAGTTAAAATCAAAATAATCTACCATCATTGTTGTAGTAATATATTACACTCATATACCTAAAATTTCAATTATATTTTCTGCACTACAGTAATTTAAATAACTATTTTAATGAAAATAATAAGCAGCACCGATAATTAAAGGTAATATTCAATTTTATTGTCATAATAGTTTGCATTTATCTTTAATATTTATTGTTAGCTTTATATGTGTATAATTAATCTTTAACTAATTTCTAACAAAAAGTCCAAAGAAATGTTATCTATGATATCATACGTTGTCGTTTTTCTGGCACATACTGCATCTACTTCTTAATTGGATGGAAAAATGGATCATTTTGTATTTAGATGATTTTCGGTAACGTGTAATAACGGTAATTTTCTAAAATATAAATACATACACTTACAATCGTCGAAAAAGACAGAGAAACTGTACGCTATAGGTTGATGTGATAACATTACATGAATATCATCAATACAACATAATTAACTTATTCTTATTGAATTGCCTCTAAAATTAGTTATGTTACCAGTAGTTGTCCTTCGCACATTGTTTTCAGGTATGCAGACTTGTTAAGATTAACTTCAACATCTAAATCTTGTACAGTGGATAATCCAACGAAGGATACAGGGAATTCTATTAATTGAAATTTTTCAAAAATATCATCGTTGGTGTAATTACTACACGTTGTCATTATTATGTTGTAAAAGTCGTAGCAAATTCTTGTAAAGATAGAAAATCTATTATTTTTTTCACTTTGAATGTCAATGTCGCGAAAACCATAGATAAAATATGTTAAGTATTGGCTGTTTACGAATTGATTTAAATAAACAAATTGTTTACCAAGATATCGTGACTAACTGAACTCCAAATAATTTCTCAAGTACCTACTTGACATGTGTAAAAGAGTAATTATATTTTAAAAAAATTAATGTATAATTTGTGTATAATATCCTGTGTGTTTAATTGTAATTGATCATTTAATTTCAATGTCGTTATTATCCTTTAAATAATTTTGTGTCCACCAGTAAATTTTGCTGTTATTTTATTAATTAATTAAATAATAAAACTTCTTATATAATAGGAATATAGAGTAACCAAATTTATGGTTTTAAAAACTTTTCTGTATTTGTATTCTACAATAAAACAGATTTTATTTGTTTGATTTGAGCTTAAAACGAACCCATAAGAAAGTGTCAGCAAAAGCATTGAAAAAGGTCGTCTGTGAATGTTTATAATTTTAAAAATTTCTACAAAATGGTGCCAGATGAGTAGCAACGAAGTGCCCCCACGAACGGGATAACGTGCTGGAGTAATATTGTAGATGGATGTAAGCATCGGGGGTGTGTCGTGCGACTCCGGCAAATTAGTTCGGGGCGGGGGAGCCCCGCGCCTTCCCCAAGCCTAAGGGTTTATCAGATTCAGGGGGTAAAAAATGACTTCTCAATGGGAGGTGGGAGGGCTGCGCGAGGGGCGGGCGTGGGCGGTGCCGCCACGTGTGCCAGGCTTTCATCCGCGTCGCGGCGCCCGTTACGCAGCCTTCGCGTTCGGGAAGCATGAACGGCTCGGGATGGTTTATCCAGCGGGAACGGAATGATAAATCGAAGAGTTAATTTGTGTTTATGTTGTAGTTATCGGACGTAATGGTAAATACATGAACATTAGGCACAGTGAGGCAGTGGAACGTAAGCCGCTTTGTGACAATCCTATGGAGACTACGTTGGAAGCTATGCATCCATTGGATCCTCCGCCACCTGATGTTCTTCTCGCTTTATTGGCCAGGAATAAAGCTTTGGAAGGTGAGAAGTTAAACGTGAAAAGTCGGAAGAAACAGATTACTGGTCTAGTTTTTTTTTTTAAGATATAATCATATCAACAGTATATCAGGTTTTAATTTGATTTTTGATTTGACACGCGTTTCGGAAACCGGCTGTTAGAGTTAGATTGTAGTATTTAGCTAAAACCAGATAGAATCAAGCAAGTTGTATTATGCATCGTAATAGGATTGGTTCTATATTGTACATTGTTCTACTTGACTCTATTTTTTTTTAATGTTAGGAGAGTAGTGAATGATCTGGCAGCAGTCACGAGTGGCCACACCCGCCGATGTACATCTGCAAACGACCTCTCATAGGGCTGTAGGGATGGAACTGTTAGTATGAATTCAGTTAATAGGTATAATAAGAATTAGTTGGTCAATATTCGTTAGTTACCTACAGGACTGCAGGAATGGGACTGTGAGTAATATTAGACCAGTTAGTATGTGTTAGTGTAAGTGCAGTTAGTATTCTTTAGTTTCCAGCCTATCAGAGGTCGGTCACAGATGCATCACTACTCTTGAGGACTGAGATGGTCGCCTCTAGTATACATGTGGACCGGCATCCACACCCTTCAAACCGAAACACAAATTGTAAAAACAATTGCTTCACGGCAGAAATAGATGTGGCGGTGGTACTTCCCCGGACGAACCGTATACAGGTTCTACCAACTCCCATATTTGACGTTAGTTGTACTGAGGTGTCTATGTAATAATCTTATAATATACTACAAAACATAGCACTTGGATCTTTTAGGAAATTAACTTAGTTGGAGTTGTACCAATCTCATAGAATTATAAGATAAAGTAACGGGACGCCTAAGATATTCTGATTATATTAGAAAAATCATAATGATACTAACTTATTAGTGCATTGTTATATAATTACATATGATATATTTTTTTAAATCCTGTATTTCTTGTTTTTATAATATTATACCACCTACGTTGTCTTATGTCGATAAATAAAAAAGGATCTCCCTTTTGTCGATATTTAATGCATTTTTGAAGACATAATATCGCAAACTCCAATTACTGGGCGGTGGACACGTGACAAGCGCGCGCCACGTGCCATCGCGGTAAGCCAGGGTTACCATCTTTTAAAAACTTGGTTTGAGCACTATTTTAACTTTAAAATGGTTCACTTTTAACTAATTGTGTTTAGGTCATAGTAGACAAAAATGCTGTAGCTGTAGCTGTAGCTGCTCCCGACTGTTTTGCGTTTCGTAATAATTATCATTACTTAATAATTAGAAAAGCCATAATACATATATATATATATATAGCGGTTTATATTATGTATTAAGAATCTGTTTATCGCGTTTGTCACCAACGTAATTTTCCAATTATTATTATGACCTGGACTATATTTCCAATGGATTCACGTTGAATTTGGTATTTATTGTTTAACACGACACGAGCATATCTTCCGTCTGGGTAAAAATCCGAGAATTGACAGCCCTAGTAGGCTGCCATCGTCCCCACACACCGACCATACATTTTGTTTATATGGGCTTTTTACTCGCACGCCGTAGGGCCTCGCGTAATCAAGTTAAGTGCTCTTACAAACGGAGGAGCGCCGATGAGCTCTTTTTGATTTTAACGCCAGGCTACCACCTATTATGTCGATAACGTCGCACTTAGTAAATTATAAAATACGTCGATACCGTTTGTACGAGTGTCAGTAGTCCGTAATTTCATATTACATTTAGTAATTCACTCATAAAATAAATGTAATTTGTTTCTGCATGTATTTTCTTTAATAATAATCATGCGTTGTGCTGATTTGTTTTTTTAGTAAAAATAATATGTACAAAGTTGTTTAGTTAAAAGTTTTTAGGTAACTAAGGAACATTTACTTACAATTACAAAAACAAGCTTTCACGACTTTGAATTTGTCGAATCCCAAAAATTGATAATAGGAAGGTATCATAATTGCCTGCCTATTTGCTGGGCTGAATTATAAAAAAAAAAACAAAATATTACTATAGTAAAGTAGTCTGTGATAAAAATATTAATTCACTGTGGTTATTATAGGTATGTGCATTGTACATATTGACGTAAGATTGCTTTCATTCAAAACTGCTCGTACCACATTTAATACCAATTATTACAGCTTTGGAGCCCCTACCATCCCATATTTTGAAGGCTGTGATTACGCGTAGGGAGCGCGTATCGCCAGCGGCAGTAGATTATTATTTTACTAAACTCCTATTGAATGGTACACGTAGTGTTATTGTATTAACAATCAAAAAATATTGCGTCGGCAAACAATCACAGCGGGTACATTTTATTTTGATTCGTGTGAATTTTTTTTTTATTGAAAGTGACAATCAGAAAAATGGTTTCAGTACATGATCTTTAATAATCACTTTGTATATAACATAAATGTTATAGACATTTGAAATACATGAGAGGGCGCTAGATCTTAGCTTTCATTTTGAGCGACTTTTTATCACTTTCTTTAAAGAACTCTACACATTTTCACGTCCGTAGCACGAACAAGCGTTTAACACGAACCTTAAAAACTGCAGCGAACTTCATTTAATTAATATCATATTAATGAATATAATATTGTTATTAATTTTTTTCTTTTAATTAATATCTATTATATCCTGTACAATAACTCAGTAGAAAAAAAATGTATTGTAAAAACCCAATTTAAGTATAAGTAGTTAGTCATGAAAATTAACACTAATTTAGAAGTTAATTTACTAAAATTTACTCGCACAGAGCCACATAAATATGATATAAATTATTTTTAAGGGATTTAACAATTATTTACCACTAATTTAACACTAATCAAACAAATTTAACACTAATGATATATTTAAAAATAATGTTGTATAAAAGTTGATTAATAAATCAATTGGATCTAAGGAATACGTGTATCTGTTCACATAGTTTGTGAATATGCAATTAAAAAAAATGAAAAGGTTAATAATTTCATTTACGCCTAATATTTATTTTTCACTATACTGAATAAAAAGGTATAGCAAAAGTTTTTGTTTTCATTATAACGGTACTAGAGCTAAGTGGAACTTAATTCGGTGTGAGAATCAGGATATGTGTACTTATTTATTTAATATTTAGTGTATTAAATGAACAAGTGTGGAGACGTCTCCTATTATATTATCACATTAGCGGCGGAAGTTGCCACGTGCCTACGCGTGTGTACCGAATCGCTTCCTTCCGGCATAACGACACCTCAAGGGAACTTGCTTTGCTACGTTGTTACACTATATTTATTTCACTAAATTATGTAGAAATTTCACAGGTAGGGCTAAAACAATTTGTTAGAGCTTAAAAAATATATACGTTTATAAATATTTCAATCATATCACAATATTGGGCAAGAATACCTATAAAAAATTATTCTGTATAAGAGTAGGATTAGGTAGTATTAATCTTTAAAACCACAGAGACTATATATCATATATGTATATATATATATATATATATATA
>DWDX01001103.1:0-20453 GCA_018245675.1 Agara michaeli | reverse complement strand
AGTTTCTGAGATTTCGTGATGAGTGAGTGAGTGACCTTTCGCTTTTATATATATATATATATATATATATATATATAAGATAGATAGATATAGTAAAACCTGATTTATTTTACAATTTTAAATAGGCTATCGTTTGGCCACAATCTCACCTGATGCTAAGCGATGACGTGGAATACGGTGTAGCATGCTTGTCTAGCAAATGCCTATACATTCTACGTTTATAAAGCCCTAGGTTATAACTTTCGAGAAACAGTCGGAGGTAGTTTGTTCGACTCCTTGGCGATGTTAGTCAAGAATTAAATTAAATTAAATATTGTATTAATCTAAACAAATTGTAAGTGTACGAACCGTTTTCGTTGGTGTTGAGCCAGCGGTAGGAAGGCCGAGGCTGTTGCTTGGAGCGCATATCTAGCCCCGCGCGCCGCGCGCCTCGTGCGCTCTCATCTGCGAACGAATAACACAACACGTTACATATTACCGAAACTTCTAGAAAACGTTCATCATAATTCATATAACCTCTTGGTTTAGTTGTTAGAGACCCGGACTGCTAAACCGGAGGACGTCGGTTCGATTTACATTTTGAACAAACATTTGTGCGATGAGGACGTTAGCGTGTTCCATGTCTTTGTGTAATAGAAATGTCTACCTAGGCCTTATACATGTAGCAAGTTTATGGACTGTTCGGTTACTATAACTGTGACCGTTGCTGCGTGTAATTGTCCCATTTATTAAAGATAAATTTAAATGTGTTAATTACAACGTTAGGACTGCATTGGGTTTGTTGTCGAATGGACAGCTAATAGCTCCGACGAGCAACGACATCACCAAGTTTACGATAGACAGATTGGCTTCCGTGTCCTAGGCAATCTAGTCAAACAAAGTCGGAAACTACGTAGTGCGGTATGTTTAAAACGAACAAAAAAATAATCACCCCGATATTTATGAGCCATCCAAAACTTACGACGTTTACGTCTGTCACAGCCGCCTGTCTGTTTGTTCGTTTACCCATTGTTCACAGTGTCCTCTCCGACCTTACAGGGCTTAGGGCTGAGATATGAAAATATTAATCACGCATAATGCAGGAACAGTGTATAGCACACGCGGCGCAGGAGTGTCGCGTTACCACATTGTGTTCGATGGAGGCTTTTATAACCAGCTCCGATCAAGAAACGATCATACAAAGCAAAATAAAAATGCTCATAATGCGTTAAGTCTAAGAAGCTATGCGTACAGTTAATAATGTTAACTCTTACTAACTCTGTCTAAATTAATCATTAATAGCAAGAATAAAATATGTAGATACCTGTTGCTTCGATTTTGACTTCCACTTTGACTTTTGACAATAAGTACAGCATTTATTACATCAAATATATGTATCTTTAGAATTCACAGATATTTCGCTGGAAGATTATCCACTCAAAAGCTTATTTGAATAAATCTCTAAATATAAATACAAAAATTTAAAGAAATAATTTTTTTCCTAACTTTATTATTGACATTAATTTATATTAGATATTGTTCTTGGAATGCTGTTATTATAATTCTATTTTACTTAACGAGTATTGGACCGTATTTATATTAGGTCCCGTCCCGAGGGCTCGAAGCGGGGCCCTGCGGATCACTGTAGCGACCGCGTCACCCCGGCCGCGTCGGATCACATAAATTGTGTGACATATCGTCCGACTTCTGAGACCTCGACCGGCTACAGATACGGCCGTTTGCGATACTCGGTCACAAAACACGACCTTATTACCCACATCGTAAGACACTATTCAAAATTCCGAGGTACATCAATAAAGTCGTCGTACGTATCGCGCCGTCTTGCCTCATATTAATGACGATTCGTTTCTCTTTATTCATTGGAAATATTCTTAAATATGTCGCCGAGTTGGATTCTTGGCGTTACACTGGTCGGCTGACCGAGATCGTTTGAATAGTAATTATTACTTCTGTGAGGCCCCACATTACATTGTGTACAGTCGGCGACGAAATTAATTCATTATTTGTTAACGATTGTTTAAGCAGATTTTTAAAAAGTTAAACGATAACATTGTTAAAAGGGGGTATTGGGGTTGATAGATCATTGATTTTTGAAATTAACCAAACTAACATTACATCTAATATACCTACATCTGTAACCGTACGCGCTTCGTTTACAAAAGGACTGAAACTTTGTAAGAAATTGTAGAAATTTTTACGAAAATCTGAATTTCCCTTTGAAACAAATTGCGAGTACTTCACGTAAAATATATGTATAACAGAAATGTATTTTTATTGCCTTCGTGCACTCTACGTGTGAGCGCTGGCTAAGTTGTAAGCGCGGCGACATTAAAGCTGACTGGCAACGTTTTATTTGACATAGTTTCGACAAAACTGTAGTTTTGTCAGTCGGTAAGCAATTGTAATACATTATTAGTTCAATGTCAATTGTATTGCGCTACTTTTAAATATTTCACTACCATAGTACACCGGCCATGAATAATACAAATCCATTTTGTAATAAATAAATCTCAATATTTACGATCTCACGTCCCTCAATCGCATTTTAATCGTAAACATGTTTTTATTGCCATCATCTTGATTTACGCTAATAAAACCACTTGCAAAATTATCATTTTCTTGTAAATCACAGAGTTGACATTTAGTTTCAAAACTATAAGTAATGTTTCAAATTTATCTAATATTTAAAAACCCCCTTTAGTTTGGCTATCGAAGTTGCCAGTAACAGACTGTAAATATTAACACAGCTGTAATTCTTTATGTATAGATATTGTCTTAATGCTACAATAACTAAATAGGAGTACAATATGCATAAATATATGTTTTATATTCTGTAAATGCTTCTCTCAAAAGTACAACGACCTGCATACCCCTACATCGCGTCCAATAAAAGGGAAGCCACGAAACTATTTACTATCTTATTAATATACTTATCCCATAGATTACAACGAATAAAAAGGAGACGCATTATCTCACGTCACGTGGTATAATTCACCTAACTTAATTAAACCACTTAAATCAACGCGACTTGAGGTACACTCGCTCGACTTTCCCCAATTAAAAAAACCTTCAGAAAATAATCTGTTGCGACTACTATCAGTATTATTATGTTCCCCAAAATTTATGTACGTACATACATGATATTAACTAATGAGTGACAAAACACGGGATCATAAACCAAACCGTACCGTCTACATAAATGGAAAATAATTGTATAGAAAATGGTTTCCTATTCAAAGCACACGTAATCTGTAATGTAATGTAATCTGGCCGTATTTGAAATTTAATATAGACTGAATTTAATTCTTCAGGTCTTGAAATTTACAATTTTCTAACAAAGTAACATTTTAACAAAAATCTCGTAATGAGCATAACATGCCTATATAAGATTAAATCTCACGTTTTTTCAACTTCAAACCCCGCAGCTGTCAGGTGGTTTTTGTCCATTTAGGTACAAACCATTTACGTTCCGCTGCGAGTTTTAAAACGCCATAAAAATGTAAAGCGGTCGAAAGTCGATCACGCTGACAAATCCTTAATCCCGTAATGAAATAACACGGCGTCTTAACGATTATTGATCCGGTGGCTTCACCTCACAGGAGTCGCCGATACCGCGTAAATCAGTTACGATAATGACGGGGACACACGGTGCTGTATTAGATGCGTTCCACGAGCGTTTATTCAATCGAAAAAAAATTAAATTATTTAGTTGCTTAATAAATAGCATTGCTATGAAAAATTATGACAACGCAGTAACTACAAACAAAATGGGTAGTAATGGCATTTCGAATCGGAATAGTGAAAAGTTTTGCTTTTGTCGCTTCAATTTAGGACATATTGTTTTGCAAACAGTACAATAGACCCAGTAATTCGACCCTACGGTATGTGTCGACAGCCG
Organism: Agara michaeli; assembly: GCA_018245675.1. Lineage (NCBI taxonomy): Eukaryota > Metazoa > Arthropoda > Insecta > Lepidoptera > Hesperiidae > Agara > Agara michaeli. The sequence continues at coordinate 16,555 of DWDX01001103.1, read as the reverse complement.
AATACGTCCAAGGACCCGGCCGCGTCCAGCCTCGCAGTGGGATCCCGTGAGTCGCCATCTTTATAGAGTCCATAAAAAATCGTCGCCGATAGCCGAGATCAAGGGCGTCACCATAAACCTCGCACTATAGTGTTATTGGTTACTCGATTTATAAACTTTTTTCCCTCCAACTCCATGCAACCTTCACACAATTTATTAACCAGTCCCTGCGATCGTATTTTTTTTTGCTCCGATATTGATTAAACTCGTAATGCTGCGTGATTTAAACTGGCATTGATTGGTTGTATGTACTTGTATTAGCCCTTTTTTGTATGTGGCCCTCATTCCAACAATTTGTAAGAGGTATGTCGCATTATTTCTGACCGGTGTGTAAATAGCCTTAAAGAGTAATAGCGCAATAATAATGACAAATGAAACAACAATCATCTGTTCTTAATTTTTCTTTCTTTAGAATACTGTTAATTATAAAGCTAGCAACAGTATATACTTGATTGTTCAGTGATTTTAAAGTTGAACAACGTTTTGTGAACCAATCCTAAGTATATTACACATTGACCAAGGACAAAGAGTCACAACTACATCTAAAGCCAATTGAACATCATCTTCATTCAAATACATAACGGTATATAACGTCGTTGTTCGGTTATTAGTTCTGATCGCGATGGAAGCTCATCATACCCAGGTGCCGTCCATGGGCTCCATATCGGCTGTCAAAAACTTATAAAATATCGGCGTCGGCGGAGCGGGCCGCGGGCGTCGCCTCAAAGATATCTCCAAGATTTATTCGCCGTCTACAATGGGGTACGTTTTAATTCTTTTCATATGCGATAGATTTATGCACGGACGGATGCGGCCGATAACGGCCTGACACCCTTCGGAGCACAGATGCGACTTGTTGATATAGTTTTTGTGTTCCGAAAGCGACGAGGTCGGCGGGTTGGCGTGGGACGGCACTATTTATTAGGTTCAGATTAAACCGAGTAAATAAACACATGTCACACTCGTACGTCTGTTCGTGCGTTACGAGTCCTCCGTTGCCAATAATAAAGACACGAGCCGATCTGAATTGATTAGCTTTCAAGCAGCCGTAATTAATTAAATGTGCTGTACGAAGTATATGAGTTAATAAATATTTTCTCTAGCTAACAGACAACAGCATGATCTTGAGTAGCCTGCTAGTAACAAGCGAACAATCGCTAAAGTTACATATATAGCACCATAAATATCACCGTTTTTAAAATATTGCATTCCATAGAAATAGTAAGTTGCGAAGTGCAAATTTGAAAGTAAAACCCTTTGGAACCATGGTCTGTGCAAATTAATATTAATTCGTACATTGAAAGCGGTTATCGTTATCTGACATCTCTATGTAATATTGTTGTCCAGTCACCCAAATCTCAGGACTGAACTTTGTAGCGCTAACGCCAGATTGGCGTAGCATAGCGCTTGACGGGTTTGTCTTAGAACTGTTTACCACATATATAAATATACCTCATATTTTGTACAGACACATATAATAAAGCGATGTAGGAAGATAAAAATGTAATAAAAAGCGTCTAAATAAATATGACATGTATGTTTATCAACTGTCAAGTGACTATACAGAGGCACGTCATCGCCTAATTCTGAATCAGATAATTATGTGTGGAATAATCCCAATTATTATGATGGTGATGATTATTATTATTATTATTATTTTAAACAGGCTGAGCTAGAGGTAAATAGTAAATTCGTTGAAATTTGTCAGCCCTCGAAAGAACGTACCGTACGACTTAAAAAAGCAGGGGGGATTGTGTGCCTGTATCGACCGTAATCCAAACTTTATATAGGGCAATACACTGCACTCAGAACAAATATTTGTCTCCTGCAATACTTGTCAGGTCCTTGAACCATTCCCGGTAACCAAACCGAACCTCATTCCTCGAAACAATCATCCGCCATAGACAATACAAGCTACGGGGTGTCATAATTCATAGAGTTATCTTTTGTTTATACTTTTCTTAGCTTTTTTTATTTGGAGTTGTGGCTATTGTTTTCATTGCTTCTAATGCTTTTGTTTTTTCTTTCTTTTTGCATTCTGTTGCATCATGCATTGTGCAAATTTGAAATGCAGGACAATTTATTGGCTCACGCAAAAATGTATGAATGAGAACAATACGATACGTCCATAGACTTATGCATCATCGCAAATAGACCTGACCGTTTCATTTTAATACATTAATTGTCAAGACATTGCTGCAAATTCTTGTCTATTAGTGTTCATTCTTACAAAAATACAATCATTAAACTATAATGGAGAAAGAAACAGCGTGGTTAACATCGACCTTGTGTTCCGAACAGTGAACTACAGCCTTTAACTGTACACCCTTTTGAATGTGTATTATTGATTTACAAACAGATATACGTCACAAAATACAGTCTAGATACATTAAGTGTACACCGAGGCCCACATATCGACATATGTACCTACATTTGAATGTTATTACAAAATACACTTACAGATGGTGCGGTGTAATTACCTGTGTCGCGGACCTTATGCACTGACTGACATATTTATAGGCGCATAAATCCAGCCTGTCATACATTTAATTATGTATCCAGCGTGTGTGTGATTAATGGAGACGACGCGATACGTTCGACGGCGCGAGGATCGTTCCAGTTTCAAATATTTTCAGAACGCTTCATTGTGCATGGTTCTCGAAGACCGCGAAGCCTCCGGCCCGTTTTACCGATCACCTTAAGGCAAGCGGCTGGATTAGAATAAAGGAGAAGACAGTATTGTTGTGCACATCGGGAAGTCTATTTTCAACAGTTGAATAATAGACACGACAGCTGATAAAGTACTTATATGCATACTAATTATATAGATAACTGGCTTTTGCCCGCGACTTCGTCCAGCGCATATATTATTATACAAATAAACCTTACTCTTCAATCACTCTATCTATTAAAAAACCGCATCAGAATCCGTTGCCTAGTTTTAAAGATTTTAGCATACATAGGGACATAGGGACAGAGAAAGCGACTTTGTTTTATACTATGTAGTGATATTACACTTAAACACAAAACAGACTAAGGCTAATGTACTAATCACACAAATGATTGTCCGAGGTGCGAATCGAACCCACCACCTCCAGTTTAGCAGACAGAGTTTCTATCCCCTCGACCAAGCTACCCCTTAATTTTCAAGGACTTGACATAGATTTTCGTTTTCTGTATACACTGAATTCTAGAGACAATATATAAACAAATAACTATGAGCTATGACTTAGATATATTACATCCGTAGTTCATCTGTTACATATGAAGTAGGTACGCTTTTTATAATATCCGCCCGACGTCACGATTCCACAAATATTACACTAGCACACACGCGCACGCACACACACACACACACACAGGTATAATGTGACGGCTTTGACGGACGACGTTTAATTACCGACCCACCCCTCATTACCTGGCTATTGGCGGATATTGATATCGATCGTTTTATGTCATACGACACGTAGTCGACACGACCATAAAAAGTCTACATCAAAACTGATATAACTTATATTTTTAATTCCTAAATTATAAAATAATGAAGTAAAATTATAAATAATAAAACAAATTTGATAATAATTGTTATTCGAGAATCCACTACTTAAATGTTAACAAACATAACGAGGTGTACATTGTCTTTAAGATGAGGCAGTCCAAAACCCAATTCCATCTATCTGTTAAGTAGAAAACGTATAATAATTCTTATGATAACATCAAGTTACTAAATTATTTTTACGTAATCATAAATATTGTCGATGTAAACGCATGAAAATTAACTCATGTTGTTAAACGTTTGAGGGATACATTAATTTTCTTTTTTGATTAGACAATGAATAAAAAATAGCTACCAACACGGCGCACATAATTGTTATCTATAATATACATTAAAATAAAATTGCAAAAACGGCTCTAATCTAAGCGAGCGTGACATAAAAAATGTATACACCTCACTACAAATAATGATTTTATAATTACAATGTTTATTATTTGCATTCACGTTCCATAAGCTAATGAATATATTTTTCCACTGTTATCACTAGTTTTTCTACACTGCAACTACATGACGGTTTTAATGCAATTAAAAATAAATTACAATAACTCGTAAAAGCTAAACGAACGTACATGTTATATTTTATTGTGCTTATCTTAAATCTAAACAAGATATTTCAGACTTTTTAAGCACTGCTGGCTAAAGGAACCGGGACATAGGGGTACCCTGGGGCTACTTAAGATGACAATTTCGTGGATCAGGATATGGGGGCATTTTAAAGGATGCATATAATGAACGAAAGAAGACCTTTGTTGATTGGCCCTTTCATTTTGATACTTCTAGAGTACTTCTGCATATGTTCGGACGTAAGTGCTAAGTATAGACATTTCAAGCCAATATTGAAAACTTTTATTCATTTTCGTATTATATTTGGTAATAAAGAATTTTTTGTCCACGACCAAAAGATCGCCGAGCGTAAACAACTCGCGCACTTCGCTCAAAATATGCATTTAATTCGGCGGACTGGATTTTTAATAATAATGCCCTTAATTAAGATATCCCCTGTCGTCGGGGATCAATACGGATGGAGGTTATTATGTGTAATTAAAAATATGTCAAAGCAGGCCCCGACTTGTGAAGTGCTGGCATTCGATTGAAAATTAGCGCAGAAAAGTGAGGGGGATACATTTTTTAAAACGGTAAGCAAATATATGATGAGTACTAATTAGTCGTGTATCGAAAAAGAACTGCTAAGTCGTGCTTTTTGTTTACCTTTGAAATCTTTATTTTAATTACAATTACTTAGATTATTTTAATTTATCCCAATTGTAATTGATTTAAATTAAAAATAGGTCCCTCAGTACACTCTACAGAGTCGTGTTCGTGTATATTTGTAGGTGCATGAGGTTTATGACCAAGTGTTTATATTTATATGTCACCGAGTTAGTATGTTGGTGAAAGAAAAAATAATTAAATATGTAGGCTGACTTAATTTATTACCAAGGATTAATTTAAGTGATTAACTAACAACGGACTTAATATTTGATACTGGTGCCGTTCTCTACCCTTCAACCCTCGTCGAAGGTAAATAAACATGGATTGAAGTTATTATAAATGAGGAAAATGTACAACATGTACACAAATAACGAAATAGTGAATATTATATTAGAAGAATTAAATAAATACAAAATACCTTATATATACACATACATTCATGTATATAATTGTAATAAGTAATTTATCACCTGTCTGGTTACCACGGTACAGGCTTTATCTAGATTGAGATCAGATGGCCGTGTATGACCTATCCCAAGATATTATTATTATTCTTATCTTTAACTGTCTTCATCGAATGGAATCCATAATTACATTCAAGGTATACAAAATTTATTTTCTATACACTTAAGTCATCTACGGTAAATAAATTTAAAAATCATTAGAAATTAACTGATTTAAATAATTCGTAAACTTAAAAAACAAGTAAATTTAAATTTTACATACGCAACGAAAGATTTATATTGAACTGTATTATTCTTAGACATAGTACCCATTGTGAAACAGTCTTCATAGCTTCCGGTTCCGATGTGGAGCCAGCGCCTTCGCGCGGGGTATACGCGCACTGGTTGTAGGGGAATCACGCCGTCACCTGTAGCGGGCGGGCAGTGCAGTGCTGTTACAAGTGTTTGTAATAGCTCTCATATTAATAATGACGCCACACCAATACTGTGTGGAATTCAATTTTATGGGATTTGTATACTTTTATATACCTATACGAGTTTTGCAAATGATATTATTAAAAACAATATCAAAAGGTGAAAAACGATTAGAAAAATGACTCTTTAGGTAGGTAAATAAAATTTGTTTTATAAATTTCTTAGCTTTTAAATGTAATTTCAAACACGAGTTTATATATACATTCTTATTACTTTTTGTCAAGTGTACACTTGATTAGATTTAAAATTTTAAAACGTGAGAGACAAAGTGTTCGACATTTACAAAATTAGCACGGTTATATTATCCTTAATATCAAGGTACACGCAACCAATTATTATCACGAATTTATTCAGCCGTAAACAAAAAGAACACAGTAGGTAAGCCAGTCCAGTTCTCTCACTGTATTTTTCGGCTGCAAGCTTTACTGTATGAACTCCAATTTCCCATTAAGAGAAATCTCTGCAACGGATTAGCGAAATAAGATCCGACGGCGGCCGGTATCAACAACTTTCGCTCAACTAGTCTGACCGGGAACCGTACCTACGCACTTATAAAACAAACCCAACCGACGCCGGCACGCCGCAAAACCACCCTTGCCACCGCAGCATAAGATCCGCGTCGAGCGTACGCACAAAATTGCATCTGCATATGAAAATATCGCATCCCGCAAGCGGCATTACAAAATGAGGCAGAATTATGATGGATGCTGATGCCTCGTTTCTCGCTTAATAAGACGAGATTCTACTTTATTCGCTCCGATCGATATTGGACCTTATATCGGTGCGGCTGGGTGTAAAGTTGCGCGTCGATTGACAAGGAATCAATCGCGAAATGAGCCGACTCGCGCGCAAGTGTCGGCGGGCGGAATGGATGCGACAGGCTCGGTGTTCGGTTGCGGGTTTAATTCTGTTACGTCGAGATACGGACAATTCGCAGTTAGCTATCTAGTGTTATCTGTAATGAAACTGTATTATTCATGGACCACCGTTATCGAAACACTCAAATTTCCATACGCGAAACACCTACGCCGATAAGATGTTGATGTGCGGATATTAAGGTTTAAGCGAAACGTTTCATTGAATGCTAAGAACACTTATATTGTAACTGGTTATCCTGCTCCTGTCCGGTTTGAAACGTAATTGTAATAATAATAATTGCGACGATGACTGTAAGGGGAGCAATTCAATGCCCGTAATGACAACCTGACAACTGATAAGCAACAGTACAGAAAAGTTATATAGATACTTTGATACACCCAGCCACCACGAACAAAAGTGCTAATCACACAAAAGTCAGTCTTGCGTCTAAATTGAACCCCCGACCTACGGCTTATTAATTGGTGACTAACCACTTAACCAAGATTTAACACAGCTCTCTCTACATTAGGTAGGCTTTTAAGTTTGGTCATCTGTTGAGAGCTTAATATTAACAGTATTTACAACCAGATATTTAATATGAAGAGTTTTTGCTACGTAAACAAACAACCTCACGATTATGTTTATTCACAGTAAATAATAAACGTTAGTAGAATTATTGACAAGTTGAAATACCAACGCACTCCAACCAGTCGCCTTGCACAGTTATTCAGACCTTTCTCAACGGACGCTACTAAAATAGTGCCCGCTGTCGCGTCTGTCCCGCGACTAATCTATGACAGGATCGTTGACGCGCCATCATTCGCAATTATATACCTACACGTCGTTGCAAGACAAATTGTCTTTGCAAATTTAGAAAATACGCATTTAAATGGAATTATTTGTATCTATTAACTAGCTTCCGTCTGCGACTTTGTTCGTTGAGCTCGGAATGAAACGCCCATCTGTTATCTTTAGCAAAAACTATATGTTAGAACAATTCAACTCCAAATATCAGAATAGTTGTAAATAAAATTGCTACAGCATCATTCAGTGTTCTAGTGAGTATTACATGCCAGTAAATTATATACTTTAGTGGCATAAAAAGTTACCTATGTCAATCTGAGTCTCGTAAACTATTTACGTCCCAAGTTTAATGCAAATCGAAGATCTATAAGATTTTATTATAAAGGAAGTACACATGCGTACATAGCATGTACAGTACAAGGAGTCAATGCAGGCAATATAAGGACGACAGGGATAATGAAAGGGTATTATGGAAAGTCTTGTAAATTATTTGACAAATAGAAGCAAAGGTCGCCTTTGATGAATATTTAAGTCGAGTACAAGAATTAATTCCAATGAAATAAGTTGTGTCATAGAAAAAACAACCGAATTAATCGGCCGTCAACTCCAATTACAATTATATCAAAAATCTTAACGAAACTTAAAAATCTGCATATAATTGAACAAAAAAACAGGAAGCAATTTTCTTATTTGTGTTCCAGGACAGATAGGCGACTGATTGTAAGTAGAGCGTAATAAGGATTACAACCACATACAAATGTTTCCTTGTAATGAACACGATTATTGAAACCTAAAGATCTGACAGCGAAATAAATGTGAAAATATAAACTACAATAACATGGAGTACAAACGACCTCAACATTTAGGTATTCTAATAAACAAAGATGACAACCACCAACTGGAACGCCATACTTTGTTTACCCTTACGAGTTATAGGCGTGACCGTATAGATATCGAACAGCCACGAACAGTTAACCGGACCTTTTCGTAGCAGCAGCTTGTAGGAACAGTGCGGTAACGAAGTAGCCCGTCTGTCACACGACCGATCTATGACAGGATCTCTGATGAGCCATTATTCTCAATTATTTAATACACCTACGCTTCGCTAGCGTCGGTCTGTGCATATACTAGCCGTTTACCTGTACAATAATCCCAGTAAATACTATCTATATATCGAATGCTAGATACCATTGGACATCACGATTCATTGCGTTTTGTGATGGAACTCATAACGGCAGTTAATAATAATAATACTCACGCAAGGCACATCTGATACCAAACTAGACGGCTGATAAACGTACCCGTACATGTATTAATATAGACTTTATTTTAACCCTGGGACAATTCCACACGAGGCTACAGCAGGTAGCCATACAACAGATAAACATAATACACATGAATACTATATGTTTTTATTACTTTCAGATGCGGAACAAATAAATGTTCTCATCACAAAAATATTTCACGCGATTACGAAATCGAATCCAAAACAATAACCATTACGAACCACTAAACCAAGAAGGTACACCATATAATATAGAGTAACATAAAAGTAACTCTAAATGAATTGTTAACGACACCTCCCTAGTAGGCTAGCCGCATGTTAGTCGGTCTCTTTACAATTACAATCCTTCCGGCACCGGGCCACCGGGTGAGCTATCTCGCCGTCCACAATGACAATTATCAATTAGTTTCATTCTAATTAGTCGTATTAATTTGCTCCGCTGGCTCATAGGTCGCATCGAAAAATACTCGATGACTCAACATTGCATTGCCAAGGTAGGGTTACTACCGATGGAATTAATTTATTGGCATGAGCTACATCATAAATATCTTATAAGTAGAATGACATATTTTGTTATCATAAAAAGAAAACGACGGCTTAGTACGAAAAATAGTAAATATTTTTTTCTTCTTGTATTATTATCGCCGTGGTAAAAATAAATGGAATTCAGCTGTTTTATGAGGCTCGAGGAGGCTTGAGGAACTGTCAGATGTAACGTGTACTAGCGCCTTTATATCTTTCAGAGCGAGCTTTATTTGAAATTGAAATAAGTTTACTTTAGCAGATTATCCATATTTTTTGTTGAGTTTTTTAACATGATCATCGCGTTGTAACGTTGTGTGAAGATATTTGTTTCTCTCTGTTTTCCATGTAAGATACGGTAACGAGTTAATCGTTAATAGCAAAACATCGTAGTAATACTTATCAGTAAAAAAGATGACACAATTCATACATGACAGAGGCAAAGAGCCCATCACTCCACAGTCAATACTCCGTGACAGGCCGACGAGCATTTTATTAGAGAGCATGAATCAAGCCCTTATTGATATGGAGTACTGACGAACATGAATCTCAATTGTAGCGATTGTAGAGACGGGGGGCGATAAACTTTGTACAGTCATGTAGCGCTTATGTAGAGTACTATCCTGAAAACGATCGGCTCTCCTGTACCATCTGTAGTTAGGTTACTGCGAAACGTCAAATACTATGCGACTAACACCCATCTCTTAGAAGATGAAGTGTGATGTAGAAACAGCCTTTTAAAGCCTATAAAATGATACAAACCTTGATAACAATTTCCGTTCTTCAAAGTCGGTTATTCATAGTTATCTAGTTGTGATCTGATGTCCCTTGGAAATTTAATCAACAGACTAAATTATTATAAAGGGGTTTATGCCTTTTAAGCTGTATGCGGCAAAAGTGAAAAGGAAACGATGGCAGTTATTATGGCGAGGGAGGCATATTGCAAACCTCGATCTTCACCCATGCATTAAAACCGCGCACTAGACTTTTATGAGCGGTCATTCTAAAACATATTATGTAATTTGAAATTAACAGATTTATTGAAATAAAACGAACTGAGGTTCCAGGGTCTTTTCCCAATACTTCCTTACAGTTGTAATATTTGATTTTGAAAGATATTGTGCAGAACAACAATAAAGATAAAAATGTTAAAAGAAATATATTCACCGTTGCGCGTGATAATAATTGTAGATAGAAAGAATATCATATTTTTTTCGTCCACTATTTAAAGGAATTCCATTCGTAAATTATTGTTTAACAAGTCGTTTTGAACGAAGATAACATTGACATTTGCGGCTCGACAGTGCTACAAACAAACTTTAAGAGGTTAACATTAGCATAATTAAAAACACAATTAACACCACCAATTGCACGAACCGCCAGCTGTCGGGAATAACTTACACTTTAAACACTAGGAACTCGTGCTTCTGAATTTAATTTGAAACGGAACTATTAAAACATAAACAAGTTGTCACTACGATCGTACGGTAATTAGACTAGCGAAAAAAGTTTACAGAAATAATTCTCGTTGACCAGTTACAAACATAAATGATGTAAAAATTTTATTAGTTCAAATTCAAAAAACTTCTATAAACACCAGAGTGGATAATGTTTAATTTAAGGAAAAGAAGTCAACCAAAAATACTTATTATTTTCATCCTAAAGAGGTCTTAAATTAGAAGCGGTTCAACCGCTGTGGTTTAGATATTTAATCTAATGAAATAAAAATACAAATATTTTTATAGCATTATATAGTAACATGAGTATTTCATGAAACATCAAAATTATATTGATACACATGATTGCTTTCATCCGATTTATACAAGCCTTAAGGCAGTCAAGGCGTCTGTTTGTTTTGGGCACACGTCGATTCTATTACAACTAATGTATCAATCACCATTCAACTTTAATCCTATTCGATGACGTATAGTTTGCTGTAGCTAATTTTGTAAAAGTGATGTGTATTTTGTCACTTCGCTCAAATGACTCTTATTAAATAAGCAATGAGATGATTTAAGCAATGAGAGTTTGACTACTTGCAATATTATTAAGAACCTGGGGATAGGCCGAGTACTTACTCGTTTAAAACTCGGCACTCGGCAAGAACCGAGTAAAAGTCGGTTTTTGGTTACTCGATCTATTTGGATTCGGTCCGTCTCTAATGATAATGGATAGAAATGTTTTTCACTCTGTAAACATCAGACACGCAATCATATTAATAAATTTATCAGTTTAATTGTTGAAGACGAAACACTGTGGGTGGTTTAGAAATTATGCTCATTTGATTGACCAGTTGTCTAATCTGTGGTTATCGCAGCTTACGAATGTCTAAGCGATTAAAATTTAGGGAGGAATAATTAACAAAAACTCCATAATTCCAAACAAACAACTAATTAATTCGTTAACATTTTCAACGTCGATGCCTACTAATTCGTGAATTATACTAATACCTACCGATACCTACCTAAGGCCTCGCGACGCGTCCATCGGATCGCAATAAAAGAATATAATCTTAACGTAATAAACATCGAGTGATTTTATCTGAGTTTAAAATATGGTAATGCGAAAAACGCCGCGACTCAATCATAACTTACCCGCTAATGTCAGGCCCGTGACAGCTACGTCTGATTGGCCCGAGTGCTCGCGGACGCACTTGTACGTACAGGCAGGCACGCACACTAAATTATACGACAATAAAATTTTTATAGCAACCACCGGAGATAATGCACCGCTGACGTCTCACGGCCGACTGGGAGCGAGGAGCGATAATCAAAAGGAAACAAATAAAATTTTCTGCGTTGACATAAATACATGAAAATATAAAATACCGCAATTTTTTACGGATACATTTTATAAAACACTCATCCAGTCTTTCAATGTAAACTAAAATGTTTCAAAAGCAACTAAAATCAATGAAAAATGAAAAACAATGGTGGTAAAACAATCCTCTCACCAGTTCTAAATTGTTTAAGTCATAACATCTCCATACCAAATTTCATTACAATCGGCCATGCGGTTCGGTCGTGAAAGTGTAACTGACAGACGCACAGACAGAGTTATTTTGCATGTAATATACATACGCATAAACCTTCCTCTGGAATTACTCTTTCCATTGATGACAATCCGTTACGTAGTTTAAAAGATCTGAGCGTACAGACGGCGGGAAGCGGCTTTGTTTTATACTATGAAGAGATGCAGACGCGGTACCCCTCAATATTTTTGTCGCATTAAGCGATACAACGAGATCAAATATCGCTCACCCTCAAATAGTGTAGCAGGTCATTAATGGTCCAGGCGCTTATTCGCTCAAGCCATCAAAGGCAGCTCATTCCGTCATTTACTTGCATATCACATTCAGTATTCATTGCAGTTTATGTATCGGTATTTCAGTAATGTCTATGCGCTAATCGATTAACGAAATAAAATGCGCTTTGTGCCGTAAATATGTACGCCTTGTTGTGGTCCGACTCCAGGCGTGTTTGGAACAGATGCGCGTTGCGAATTAACTGCAATGTACAAAATGTGCAAGGCTACCAAAATATTCCTGGTTAATATCGAGACAAAATTAGCTTCGAACAGGAAGGAATAGGCAGATCAATGCTGTTTTAGGTTGTCCGTTCATGGGCCGTTGTAATTACTTGTGACCGATTGCCGACTCCATCTGACTGATCGTTTGTTACTGATATTTTCAAACCCAATAATGAAATTATAAAGGTCATTGAACCGTATTACGGCCCCGATTGATGCGTGATTATTTTATGGACTTTTAAGAAAAAAAACACTTCACAATTCATAATGACTTGTAATTTAGTACCGGGCTATTGTTTCGACTCATAAAATTTTAATTTCTACGCGACGACTGGTATTCTGGTATCAAGTCCATCACCGTTGCACGAATGACCATAAAAATACTAATAAAAGTGAGCATTTTAAAAAGTGGCAATAAAATTTTTGAATAATTATGGATTATTCGAAATTAATCTCCAATTAAATTAATTTTAATTCTCTATTGTTAAATGGATTTCTTTCTACATTTTTTGTCACGCATAGATTCCAAAAATAGTTAATTTTAATTTAAAAGCTGCGGAACACTTGTAACTTGTCATAAATTCAAAATAAAATAGTTTTTTGTTTTTATAATTTTACGTTTCCTAATATATCAGAGTAACATTAAAACCCGAACACGCCTTGGATAAACATCAGTTTCAATAATAATTTTATACTCATAATTATTATCGTTACCGATAATGATCTGCCTGAAACATTACAATAACATTTCGAAAAACCTTTCAAACGGCCATCTGATTCTGAAATGGGCAGAGTCTGAGCTCACAACGCTATATATGTCCTCGGTAAGAATCGAACTTAACACTTCTATCTGCAGCCAGTCTCATATTGCATCTAAACAAACGAATCCATACGTCCTCAATTCATTTAGCTCGCGCCATCTGCCCGCGAATCGATAGAACAGCACAAAAGGTGACAAAAAGGACTCGAACAATATGTAAAACAGAAAACGCAAGAACAAAATATAACTCATCTCAGGCAGCCGACGGACGAGTTGGTCGTTTTTCTGCGCGCTATCTTCATATCCGGACATGGTGAAAACCTCCCTCGGATGCTAGGCTTGCGTTACCCGCGGTCGCATTAACAGCGACAAGCGAGCAACGACCGTATAGACAGTTTATTTGCACCAAGTCTTTACTGAACGAACGAGTTTGCGATGATTTTAATAGCGAAATTAAATAGGTGTTCATTGAAACCTAATTAATGAATAGTTTTAATTTTAAATCTAAACTTTATTCATCATACTTTGTAAAATAAGGACACAGAAAAAGTATAAAACTACCCAAATTTTGTAACTCTTTGAAGTTCAGCAGATAAAACTTTACGTAATGCTACACAATTTTTTTGTCAAAAATTCTGCTATAACATAGCTTCTTCTTCAAACATCGTTGCATATGCAGTTCCATTTGGGTTGCTTGCACATGGGCATTCATGGGATGGTGTGACTGTTTGTTACTTTTCTTTTGTGTCGTCTGTTTTTAATAAAAACTTGAAAAACAGAAGAGCTACCATTTTATTTACAGATATTCCTTCGCGTAACTGTCTAGGCTCGCTCCTAATACGCTCTAGGTGGAACACGATCCGATTCCGGGTTTGCGTTCGACGATCGCACAATACGGCGAAGGCGTTTCACGTAAACGCAAACTGCGGGAAAAACGCTTTGCGGTATACGTGTTGTCTTTATCTGAAGACTATAAACAGTCTTGACAGGGGGTGCGTTCGACACATACGTTCGAAATGCTGCAATTTATCGAAAAATGAGAAAAAGAAGGCGCACAAGAGTTTAATGAAAGCGACGCCGGCAAATTCTGAGACAAGCACGTACGTACGACATTTTTGTCGAACGAATCCGCAATGACTGTGAACTTGGGTACCGTCTACATGCAACATACCTACTATTACATTTTGATACACAATCATTAATTAAATTGTTTTCGAAAGCCTTTTGGATGACTCGCTTCCCGATTCGGATACAAAGCCTTGAGATAAGTGATATGTTTCTAATTTGAAATAAAATAATGTATACTGTCCAAAATACACGTAAGAGAGGAAAACATGAAATCGTCTATCAGATGCCATCGCTCATACTCGTTCGACAAAGTGACCGTTTATCCATTACGGTCCACAAGCAACTCCGATACGGCGGGACGGCCGGAGAATTACGAAACTCATTCAAATCTAAGCAGTCGATACTCATCTGGAGTGTATCGGATAGACGTGCGGGCAGAATGAAGCTCGTATCGCAATAAGAAATTGCATTTCAAACCCGTTATCGAGATAGCGGACGTACCTGCAGTGGAAGTGATACTCGTTTCGCCGAGTCTGTTATGAATTTGGCGAACGATATCGTTGGCCGATTCCGTCTGAAATTGCTAGCGTTAAGATTGACAATTGTTATTTATCTATAAAAACAAAGTAAAGTGTGAAATCAAGAGAGTGTCAACTTCCGGTCTGCTATGGAAGTATGATAGTGAATTTATTGATAGAATTCTTTCTATTTTAACAATCAATTAATGAAGCAAAGTATGGACAGTTAAATGGACTTGACAGTACTTAAGACGGATTTGTAAGTAAAAGCTCGCCAGCATTCGCGCGATCGTACATTACGTCGCGGTCACATTGCGTCGGCCGCGTGACGTTCTCCGGGTCATTAAAACGCATCCTAACGCTGTATCGGCGCTTACAGTCGAGGTGGTGGACCTCACACGCGGTTAATTAACAGCTGTCGATATTCGAGGGGCAAAAAATAAAGGGCAGTTCGGTATCTGAGATAACGCGACGCACGATATCTGCGTTCGCGGCGTCTCTTAATGAAGAAATGCAAATTGTACGCGCCCACGCACGCGGCGCGTTTGAAACTTTGAATCGTGACGCGCTTCTGAATAACCTCACCGTCAAGCTCGGCTCCGTGCGGCCTTACGAGTGAGCCTTTATCGCGGCGCCGGATAACGCGCTAGGTGGCATCTCGAGTTTCGAGATTCTCGGAGCCACCGAGCTGCACTTTTGTGATAACGATGATTATATATGCAAAAATTACGTTTCGACCTCCATCTACGAGTACGGTGTCTATTTTGAGGATTCAGGTTCTATTATATATCTCCCGAGATAGCTGTGAGCTACCAATTCCTATCATTCTGTAGGTACACTCGAAGCGTCGAAACGCGATTGCGGTCCGATGGTAAATGCAAATTTTGTTTATTCTCGCGCCCTTAGGACGAGAGAAACTTGCTCAATTACATGTTTCATTTTATCGTTATAAAATTCACAACGCGTTTGGAATTAAGAGGTCCGTTGTTAGTGTTTTACAAAATAAAATTTGAATATCATTGACATACAATTTATAGAGCAGATGCAAACGGGATCTTACAGTGGGAGGATTGATGTCCGTTACATGAATTATCTACTCTTCGTAGTTTTTAATTTTTTTGTGATAAGTGCACTCGACAGATAAATCGATTATGCACTATTGTTTAAAATAATCGCGCTGTGCAGGTTCAAATCCACTTTCCCGTTTCTGAATAAATAAAAAATAGTGAAAAATATTGCCAAACGGTGCACCAAACAATGCATACAGTAATGCATATTGCAAAGAACGACGCGGCTCCCATCGACACGGTCACTTCGCGGTCCAATGACCGCGCACCGAGCAGACGCGGACAGAACGAGCGCTCGTGTAGCAGCATTGCGTGTCAGAATGCAAATGGAAGACCACCACGTGAAGAAAACCGTCGATAATTGACGTTTGCTCTATTGATATTTATAGATGCATTACAC
>DWDX01001102.1:0-20459 GCA_018245675.1 Agara michaeli | reverse complement strand
TGTGAGCCTCGACATGTGTTTGGAAGGTTGTGATACCTACATATTATATGGATTTTATTATTGTTTTATGAAGTGAAATATACCACAAATGTAAGTCATAGGTCTAGATTTTAAAATAGAATTTCCATATTCACGTTGTTGTCTTCAAAAATTTAATTTTAAGGCAAAGAGTGCGTACATGAGTTTCGGTTTTAATAATATCGTCTGAGACTTAAAAAAATTGAATTAGTATTAAAACGATGTCAAACATAAAATCAGGATTAAAATTTCAGATACTTGTAAATACCTGTTAGATTATAGTTCATTTGCTTATGTAGATAAATTACGTAAATAAAAAAAATAGATATGAGGAGGAGGAAGTTTTTCTGCCCTTCTTTCCTCTCCATTCATTTTTCACAATACATAAGAATAGTTAAATTATATATAATGAAACTCAGAAATAATTATCTATAATTATTATTTTTTAAACTAGTAGGAAATATTAGATAAATAAATAAATAGCGGAAAGTAAAAAAACCGTTGGGTAGCATATGTAATGATTTTAAATTTAAAAAAATATGCACTTACCACTTAACATTAGGAACGTAACAACGTTTAATATTCGTATTCTTGACGTTGTAAGCCATAACTTCGTCCTAATTACCGCCATCTAAATCGCAGAAGGTAAACGAAATGAAAATTTATGATAAAAAAATACAAATTTATAAAATTATGTAGTGTCTTCTAAAATATTTAAGCAAATATAGATTCACACAATAAGTTTTACTTCAATTTTTTTTACAAAATTGTATATAAGTTAATCTCTGAAATGACATTTTAAATGTACCTTAAATATATAAAGGCGATTTGTGTAAATTATTTTGCCGTAAACTCGCACGTACGCCGTCTACGCGCGTACTGCGGGCCGAGTGTCCGTTCGTAGCATACACGTAGCATGACGTAGAGCATCGTACACTTGATTTCATGACGTATCCGCTACATGTTTGTAATGCACATAAATAGTACTTATTTAGTTGACGAGGCCGGACGGCGAGCTGTTCGGTAATAGAGACATTTACTATATGACACACTGTTGACATTTATAAAAAAGGCGTTATTTTTATTGCACTATGGTCCACATTCGTACGTCCTGTCTGTATTAATAGCACAAAATACGACCGCGCTTCGTGCGCTTGGTAGACAGAAACACAATATTCCCGGCACCAATTAACGTTATAGCTATAAATATATGATATTTGTAAATATGGAATGGTATTATATTAATTTTACAAATGTAATATTACAAGTAAATAGTGGATTGAAACTGATATAATATATTTATCATTATAGTGTTCCAACTTAAAAAAACTGCCCTGAGTTACTTTGCAAATATTCAGTGTTATAAAACGAAGGTGATATTAACGTAACCCAAAGTTTTTTCTATGACTTTACGGTTTGTGGCCGAAGCCGGCACAGTAAAGTACCTTCACCAATTTTGTAACAAATGTTTAGCATTGTTATATGAAAATTGTATTTATATTAAAGAACATAAATATATTACGTTATATATTAAAGTACGTAAATATGTTTCATATGTATCATGAATTTAATTTGCTGCTTAATCTGCTACACAAAGACCGTAGGAATTAATGGTTTGCATCCCCTAAGCAATTCATCCATTCTGTATATGCGCGTGACGACCTGTTTGTTTAAATAATGTTATTAATTATCGTGACATGTCAAAATGGAAATATATTGCTTAAACACACCTTTACAAAATGAGTTTCAATTTTGTGTATGCTGCTGCTATGACTCGTTAATTGCGTTATAAAATTTGATATCCTTAACCATTATGTAATAATTTTTGCTGCCATTCATTAAGTCAAATGAAAATAATGGCCGGACCAACAACTAATATAATCTTAGAGTTCCGAAGCCAATTGGTGACAAATAGAGTTATTTAGAAGAATTACAATAATAGTTCCCAATTTTCATGGTATAGAAGTTACAAAAAAATTCTAATTCACTTGATACAAAGCAGTCTTTGCGACTCAAAGGCATCTGTGTCTGAAAATGCCAACTGTGCTAATGATAAGTTACAGGCGGCTAGTGCCAATTCGGGTAAAATAAACGTGTTTAGTTTTTTCATCTGCCCAGGCTGTAAAATATGAAGGACTCGAGTTAAAATCTTTAATTTCTTGTTATGGTACACTGAGTCGCGATTACGTAACTCAATTGGTGTACATTTTTCTCGGCGGCCTTTGTATATATTATGGATGTTAAGGATTACGCTTCCTATCCAACCATAAATAATAGTAAAATCTTATACGAGGTCAATTATAAACTCGTTTCAAAAACAACAACAGAACAAATATGTTTATGTTGCATCAATTATACGAAACATTCTTCAGATATATGTTAATCCAATAAGTAACTAATGAACACTTAAAGGGCGGCGATTAATAATTTTTAATAAAAGTATTTGAAAAGGATTGGTTAAATAATACCGGTATTGGGAGAAAGAATTCCAGTATTAGGTTAGGCCAGGTTCAATAATTACGAAAACCAAATGATACGAATACCTATTCCTATGCTAAAACATACCTTCTAGTATAGTAACATAATACCTAAGGTACGAAATATAAGTACATAATAAAAACGTAACATCACGCCTGTAATCCCCTAAGGGGTTGGCAGAGGAGTGTAGTGTATAAGTACATAATGTTGGTTGTATATCTAATTTTATTCATGATTAGTTAACCGCGGCTGAGTTTATATGACTTAAATGTCATACTTTTTTGTTCATACAAATTTTCGATCTTTATATGTGTGTATGTATGTAAGTAAATAAGTAAATGAAAAATAAGTTACATGTTCGTGCAGAAAGTTCGGTGAGCGCGGATATAGGTCACTGCGCCGCATCTTCGAGCGCTGCACGGAAGGACGATTTGCAAAATTAAAACGTCTAGTTACAAGTTTCATTTCTTAAATTACAATCTTACTTATTACCATAGAAATAGAGTTTTTCAAGGACAAATTCTATAAAAAAAGGAAATGTTGCAATGGTGGTACCATTACTGTACTGTTGTGTATACCAGTATTAGACACAATGACACAGTGTGCTGTCTTAACTCACAAAAGTCGTAATCAGTAATCCCTAATAGTTAATATGAATATATCGTATTAGCTTGTATGCCCAATTAGCGCTATTAAACGCGTAGATATGTCTCTTCATAAGCAAAAACGATATAAGAAACATTTCACTTGTTTTTGCCAACTTTGGCAAAGGTTTTTATGGTCGTCTTTAAAGCAAGGTTCTTAACATATTATCATTTATTGATATTATACATTATTCCTTCGGCGACTACATTCAAAAGTGTTCTGTTGGTGAGTATTTCTTTCGCAATAGGTATAAAAATGTTATATTCGTGTAGTATCTAGAGAATATTTGTAATAAATTATCCATAGGCGTCTGCCACAAATAAAAACAACTGCGACCGAACGTGTTTTGCCTGCAAGTTTAGTGAATTGCTTTTGACTTAGTTTTTGTTACATAGTAGTAGTTAGGTATGTTTTCACTCTATATCATACCTATGTAATATTCATGCACAGTACCGGGTATGGACTGCATTGCGGCGCAATCCTCACGGTGTTATGCACGTCGCAAAATACCCCTCGGTGACATTTCGACATCCTTGCTCAATACGGCTTTTGTTTGCATCTAGGCTGAAGTTCATCATGGGAAAACGTAATGGATACCTACACTAAAATAAAAGTGTTTCCAAGTGTACAAAAATGAACACACATGTTTGTTCGAGTATTAGTATGCAGATAATAATGTTACATATACAAGAACGTAGAGCGTATTCATGTAGATATTTGGAAATCTGAATTCCTTTCGTATAAAACATGTTAATTTTCCTCTAACTTGCCACCGGTTCTCCCCCAACGGAAGGGAATCTTGCGAATCGAGATTTATTTTAAGGTTAGGCAGGACGGCGCTCCATCTTCATTTCGCACCTCTGGGTGACACCGGTGTTGTACGATTCGCGATAAATGACACTATTTGTATAGATTTGCACCCTTCTCGTCGAGGGGAGATTTACCTGTGACAAGTAATATAGGTTTTTTCTTACAAATTACAGACAGTAAAATGAATAATGTCAAACCATCGACATGCATCATTTAACATTAATCATCATTCAACATTTTGTTTTATTTAAAATCTTATTTCGTAAAAATGAAAATGTACTAATTAGTTCAGTTGTGATAGAGGGTTGTTGAAATGTGATTTAAGAGTTGTGGGGTCGTGTATAAAATATCGTATCGTATCGTAAACAAGATTATAGCACAGAGAGAATGTAGGAAAGCGTTGAAGCGGCATTTTAAGTCGCTGGCGCGTCAGCTGTAACCGTCAATGCATCGACGTGAGCCGGTGGGTGCAGCCCTATATCACATTTCGATAGTTTCAATAAAACTTTAGATCTATTTAAGGGTGGATACAGATGTGTATGAGAGGCCATCTCCAATTCCATCAGGTAACTGCAAATCTGATTGCTATTCCTACAAAATATATACAGAGAATAAAGCAAAGCATTGTTATTCAATTTATGCACAAAGCAACATCCTATTCTTATCAAATAAATTGTCATGAATATCACGCTTGTAAGTTTCATAGATAACATATTAACCGATAAACTGAAAATTAAGAATAATGAACTGACTGTAATTGAAGGTACATAATATATAGGTAACTGTTGAAACGAATTACAATAATCATAATATTTGAACACATTACTTTAAGACTCAGTCTTAAAATCGATGTATTACCATGTAACGCTACTTTGTCATGTAATGTGAGTCTTAAGCCACTTAAAAGGCGTAAGGTGTGTTATGTTCTTTTTTATATAAATGCTTTAAGAAACCTTAACATTGATAGGTATTCTTGGCGGGATGGGTTATTTGCACACTACGGATGCATTACTAAGGTTTCACAGTGGATTGCATTAAATACTTACACATATCCAATATAGCGACTAGCTGAGTACTACGTCACTTCTATACCTACTGGTCAGTTATTGTGTGTAATCATGTAAACATAACCATTGTTATGGAAACCGTAAATAGACCAAACATTCTGAGGTAGGGAATACTAGAGTTCATAAACATGCAGATCGGGCAGCTCAACGGTCTTATAAAGTGAATTTAAGTTCGAGTGGGTACGGTAGCGGTTTAAAGTTAAAGTTTGTTACGTCTTAACTTGATGATAAAATACTTGGGTTGGGTAAATGCTTAACTTGCGGTTGGTGTTTGTGTTGTTTCGAACATATTATAGGAAACTTAAGAGTAAGTAATGGGTGTGGCCACATCGGTTTTAAGCTGTTTATAGCGTTTATAAGTGGCTAGTCATCTCCAACAGAGGAACTATAAATAGTAGTATATTACGACGATATTATCTATAGCGTTATAATTCAATATCTAATGGCAACATTGAAAAGTTTTAAACTATCCCATTAGGGACCTGGTCCTGGTTTAGGGAATGACGGTATGTTGAAAAGTTTTAAATACTAACTAGAACGGTGATATCACTTCCACATTGTCTCGTCGAACGGACATCGACGATCAATAGACTGCAATTAGACTTTTACGTTGATCGATATTTTTCGCCACATATAATCAGTTCATATGATTAATCGATGATCGTTCGATCGGACTCGTCACTTAGAACTAGATCCAATAATAGCTATGAAGGCACAGGCAGTATTTAGGAGTGACAGTCTAAATTGCAATTTACATCAAATCATTAGACCGGACATACTTACTTCAATCGGTTGTAAATTAATGTCAGTAATTTGTATCGTCCAAATGTTGCTATGATAATATGTATAAGTAGCGAATTTGAAAAATCTACGCGATTCGAATTTCCAATAGGATGCGCTTCGCACGTTCTCAAATCCTTAATACGCTACGTATTAGTGTGATTGAGTGCGTGACAATTCTTGCGGCCGTGAACTTAACGTCCGTCGCGCCGCATCGCGTTTATCGTGTTTATTTATTGCAACTCGCAGTGGCCTACATCGTGCCCCTATAGCTGTCGTTGAGTCAGGAATACACCCACGGCCCCGCCAATTTCGTTTTGTATCACCACCCAATCACTGGAGTAGCGGTTCGGAACGTGCGTGCAATTTGCACTAGTTTTGACGTTGCGAAGTAGGCCATACTCTTTTATGTTCCTGTTATGATATTTTTCAATGACAACTGGTCGTCAGACTGTCTGATAATAAATACATAATATGCTCACATTGAATAGTTTCATAGTTTATAGAACCCGTTTGGAATCCTACTATGAATTTATTTCAATTTACTTCCTACAAGAATCCGTTTACAAAAGGTATGGATATAATATTTATGTACATCTATATAAAGTACTTGGAAGTTATACAGTACCATGTTGGTAATTTAAGGAGTAAAGACACCATAAATTTTAAGTGTACCTACTTAGTCCGTACGCTTAAAAGTTTATAACAAATGGTACATCGTAACTTGGATTATCGCCCGATTCAGAAATACTCGTATACCAACATTGTATTGTAAGACAGTTACCTTACAAAAACATAAAGAAGCATATATATAATTATATATAAGTATATTATATAATTATAAATATTCTGCTCTTTAAAACAATTTCATTAACGAGATTGTTATAGTTGCCTTGGAATAGAAACTGTTGCATTCATTCGCCTAATTGAAATTTCAACTGAAACCAACGTAGTTTACATCCTGCAATCTTCCGTACCTATTTAATTAGAAGTAGTAGAGGATAAATACGTAATATCTATCTATTTTGCCATAAGTAACAGGAGATAAAAATGTTTATAATAATACGTAAAAAGTATGATATATACTTTTTAGGTTTATATACTTA
Organism: Agara michaeli; assembly: GCA_018245675.1. Classification (NCBI taxonomy): domain Eukaryota; kingdom Metazoa; phylum Arthropoda; class Insecta; order Lepidoptera; family Hesperiidae; genus Agara; species Agara michaeli. The sequence continues at coordinate 13,555 of DWDX01001102.1, read as the reverse complement.
ATAGTTATAAAGTACACTAATTTCAACGCGTACTTTTATATTAACATTTTCCAATATTCACTTACTTCAATAAGAATGTTATCGTTGTAAGGGATAACACGATATTTCGAAGCCCACGGCAATAAGTCAGTGAACCTTAGCGAGGCATACGAATAAAAATGTAACAACATTACAGCCCTATAAGTTAAAGTCAAGAAATAAGAATAAGAACATCAAAAATATGTTCCTTGTAATGTTTTATCGTGAAAGGGAAATACAATAATAAGGTCAGCGTTGAACACTGAATAATATTCGCGCATCTCCATGATAGCAATTTCCCCAGGGCCTCACATATTTATTACAAACACGAGTACATTCATATCCGTTAACGGGACGTGAGCGAGTCAAACAAGCCCATATTACGCTACTGACATAACACCCAGAATAGGGTACGTATTCTGCCTGATTCGGGTAATGTGCTGTACGCATTCTCTTTACACTAACTTATTGTCACCTCGGTTACCTAACTCTGTAGATACTCCACATATGAATACATGAGGCTTACAGGTGAAGTTGTTATATACAACATCGCACATGAAACTAATTTCAATTAAAAATGGCGTCTTATTTTACGTTGTCTATGGGTGTTTGCTGATTGAATTAATTCATCTACATACTTTACAAAGTTTTATATCTTTATACATTTGCTACTATTATTTAAAAATAAAAACAAAAGATTTAAAGTTTGTCTAAATATTCCCATGTTACGAAATAAAAAAAACATTGTTTGAGAAAACATTTTGTAGGGAATGAATTTTAGCATGGACAGTTTAAAACAGAAATGGCAATAGTTACATGGTACCTACCTACACATTCCATCGGTGTAGTTACTTAAGCTAAGTAGTCTAGATACCAGTGTTTTTACGTTGCTAATACCAGTGAGAGTTTTTCTTTTTATCTTCATGGTTGTTGGTATAAAGTATGTTTTCCTTGTATTTTTGTTACAAAGATGTTAACTAGAAATTCAAATTTTCTTACACTTTTTCTGCACTACCATTTATTTTTACGCTAAATACATCCATTTCGCTTATGGTTTTGTATTTTTTATTTATTTAATAACAGTAAGACCTTCTAAGTCTACCTTTGTTATTTAGTCCTCGGAGTTAACGTAACATATTGATAACAAGTTCATTATTTTTTGCACTACTGCCTATTTGTATTCACCGTAAACTCAAAACCTAAATGTTTTGCTTGAGATTAAATATACATAGTTACCAACCATACGCGTGTAGAATACTGTGCCCGAATAAATTGTCCTCTTTCAACAAATAGAAGTCTTTTTATGTTAAATGTTATAAAAAATCTGTTCGTCTGCATTGTTAGGCAATCAAGTGCAATGAGTGCAATAAAATGAGGCGGCCGAGGATATCCGTGAGCAGAGGAGCGGCATCTTGACCTCGAGCCGCGCGCTGAGAGGATGCGGCGCTTTGTGGTATCAATCGTGCGCGATTAAAAATAGACTGTTCCCTCTCTATGTTTAACAAAACACGCGGAGTGCAATAAATCGCGGATGTAAAACACCGCTGAGATTATCCGAGTTCGCTGACAAGCTTAGTTGTTGGTTGAGAATGCGGAATTATTTGACATTTGTAGACCGTTGCAACTTCATCGAACCTTGGAGATTCTGACCCGAAACATGATCTAATATGATATGGGAAAATAAAAAAAAATATGCTATTATCTCTATTTTTGTTTTAATTGTTAAATCTGAAAAAGTACAGACATTATTTGAGACAATAAATGTGTATTTACAATTTTCAATGAGAGAAATGTCTTCTAATACTTTTATTTTCTAATGTAAAACAATCTTGTGCCGATGAGAAAACAAAAATACTGTTATTTTCCTTGTGAGTTTGCAGAACATAATATATAGGCTAGACGACAAAATCAAACTGCATTAATAAGAAAACCTTGTCGAGCGGAATTCGCATCGAATGCAATAAAGATTTCTCGCGCAGAAGATTGGAATATTTCAAAAGTTGTTGAATTCGTCCTCAATCTTACGCTTACTTGAGCAAGTTCAAATTTTGTGACGAGCTCAAGCTTAAGGATTTTCTGATTTAGATAACTATTGTTCTTAAATGTAACTTGTCTACTACATACCTTGTTATAATGGAGGCAAGATGGTACTGCGGACATTGTAACTTGCCTGCTCATAGATAATGCAAAGTCTGTCTGTTACTATGTCAGTTTGCTTCTGTTAAGTTCTACCAGATTGTAAGGTACATATTAAGTAGACGGAAATTTGTGAAGCCACCTTCATTAAAATTTCGTGAGTGAACAAAGACAGTAGACTCAATTTGCTTACGTACTACTTGGTTGAGATCTTTGTAATGAAATATTAATGTGTGAAAAGTTATGATTTTTTTTATCTGTAATTTGGTGTTTAATATAACGACTATGTGTCATAGAGTCTTAATCGCTGAAGTAATTTGTTTTGCCTAGATACTTTAATAAATATAAAAAAAAATACAGACGAATTGAGAACCTCCTCCTTTTTTGAAGTCGGTTAAAAATATGCAATTTTTATTTACATACATACAAAAGTAAATGCATAAATTATTGTATACATTGATGCGTAGGTACAGAAAAGGTGGTAGAACTTATGTACCCTTTACCCGGGAAAGTAGCTACATCACACCGATTTCTTCCGTGAAGCAGTTGTTATTACAATAATTTGTGTCTCTGTTTGAAGTATTTGGATGCCGGTCCACGTTTATACTAGAGGCGGCTATCTCAGTACTTAAAGTGGCAACGCATCTATGGCAAACCTCTGATAGGGCGGACACTAACGAATACTAACTGCACTTATACTGACAAGTACTAAATGATTTAATATAATGAAAACTTCCATTCCAGCAGTCCTGTTACTAATGAATGGACCAGATACTTTATATAAACACCTACTACTAACTGAATTCAAACTAACAGTCCTATGGCCTTATTAGACGTTGGTTGCAGACAGATCAATTCATGATATATTCGTTCAATATTTGTTGTGAGTTGGATTCACACTTCCAACTCGCTAACCATTGAACCAACAGTTCAGTCAAAAAGAAAATAGTAACAACGAACTTTATGATGTGTCTGAAATGCGTATGATCTGGCACCACTTTTTTACTATTAACAAGTATGAATTTGGCAACAATGTGACGCTGATAACAGAGTTAACCTCGATTCTAAACTGGGTCAGCTCTAAAGCCTGGCTGCCAATAACGTTGCTCCACGTAATAAAAGCTAAACCTAATAGGTACTTTAAACAAAGGGTAGCTATATGAAAGAGAAAGAGATAATAGAGTATTGTGTACAGTTTTAATGGAACACGAGAGCGCTATTCATACTTTTTGTTGTCATTTCAGTGAAAATTTCGATAAGATGAAACGATCAAGATTTTAAAGAAAGCCGAGCTCAGAGAAGAATTTATGTATGATATAGTCGTATTTTGTATGTGACACGAAGATGAATTTGTAATACAAAAAATGAAAAATACTCTGTGCTTAAGTTGAGAGATATCGTTCCATAGCGATTCTCATTAAAACAATTGACAACCGTGTTACTATCAACGACAAGTTGCATTTTAATGAATTTTTATATGACTTTAATCAGTATTACATTATCCGTATCAACAGTAGCCATAACAAATGTCAGCCCAGGTACTTAAATACAGGTACCTAAACCACAGGTACCTAAATATTATAAGAAGAATCAAAACATGTCATAATCAATTATTCCTTAACAGAATAATCATATACAGATGCAGATGGTACAGTAAATATACGCGCCACATTTGGTGGACAAATAATAATATAACAAATTTGACGTGGAATATGTGGAACAAACAATACGTTAGAAAAGTAAAATGTTTTATTTACAATCAGAAGGTATTTCGTTATATAAGTCAAAGAATTTAATACAAATGTATCGTAGCGTTCTTAATGAGTGTCAAATAAATGTTAAAAAGCAAGCAGGTTTGTAAAGATACAAAAAACATTCCTCGAGAACTCTCATTCGGTTTTTGCGAAATGATTTAGAAAATGAGGCCGCCGCGGAGTATTTTCGCTTAGGGAATTCTGAAGAACCAAATTGCGACGGAATTGGTTACTGTCTATTATCTAGAAGTTGAAGCGAAGGTCGGTTAGGTATTGGTTTATGAAATGAGTGTTAGAGTGTTACCCTTACTTACCCTTAAATTTATTAAAATGAATCGGTATCAGAAACACGATCAATAAAGATAGCAAAGTAGAACAAATATATTTTTGATCAGCGTTTACTTTTAGGATATTTGTAATCATTCAGTTTATCGAGTGGTTATTTTTTAGTTCCCTGCCAGGAGATGACACGTGACTGTTGCTACAAACGGAACTACATATTTCTGTTTGGTTGACTGTTTTCGTAAAAAAAGTTGATTAAATCATAGTGAATCTCTACGTTTTTATTCAATAGAAAATTCAATAGATGCATTGGTTTTAACTTGATAATCTGAAAGTTATTTTGTGGCAGCGTTAAACAACATACAATAGTAGTTCAATTCTTGCATAGGAGTTTAAAAAATATACTTTTTACGGAATCGAGAACAACATTTTTTTGTTACTCCAGTGAAATACAGTAAATCACATCGTGATAATCTTATCATCATGCAGCTAGGTAATTGTGCTCGAGGGGAACCGGTAACAAATCGTGTTTGGATTAACTCGTGGAATATCTTGATGCGATTTGAATTCGTCGATGTCGCCAACAAGATTTACACGTTGACGTTGACGAGAGACAACTGACGCGTAGCGTAATTGGCAGTTAGCACTAACGTGAATGTTAGCTACTCATACATAAATAACTATGAAAATTGTGACGAGAGATCTATAAATGTTGTTATACTGGATATATGCTTTCCAGTGACCAGCTTTGCATAATTTATCCTGAAATAATTGTTAATTTAAATACCTGTATATTTCGGATGAACTGTTGTTTCTCTTGCTATGTGTACACAATAAGACTTGTATGAGTATGTAAATTTCATAATAACAGTTTTGGGAGAACATTTCTATATGCATAAGAAATGCAGCTCTGCATAAGAAAGATCAGTATTAATTAATTAAATATCGCACGAGAATGATAAAACTATGACGTGTTACGTAATGTGGCAGTGGGTTGTGTTCGTTTAAAATCCAATAAAACGGGCAGCTGTTTTAAAATGCTTGTCAACTTGACTTTATTGGCTTCTCCAGTTATTGCGGTAAATTGATAAAACTGTCTTTGTTTGAGAGCAAAATAAAATTGCTGCAATTCTGGAACTTTAGGTGTTATTTCAAAAAGTAGAAATATTATTTTGTACATTTTTACTTATATTGTATACAATACTGTGTTACATTTTAATACTGAACTGTATTTATATATTTCAACGTTGGTGCAGCTGTCTAGAGTCTAGATAATCACATTGGCACCTACGCAATTGAAGAGACTTGAACAGAGTATTGAGTTGAATTCCAAATTATCGTATATTCTATACAAATAATAGCAATTAGTATCTTTTGCGTTCTAATTTCATACCGATGTACACATTTTATTTCATACCGTCCCATATTATTTAAAAACAATTCTCAATACACATAAAATCAGTTACAAATACGAAAACTGGAAAATTCGAAAACAGGTCGCCAATATCCTTGGCACACCGCAAGCGAAATTAAACCGCACTCCGATGCATTTATTGACACATCTCGCCACGAACTGCAGCGCAAACATCCACCGGTGGTACGTACCGTATTTGCGGCTACCATTTTCACATTGTTCCCGCAACTCGCTAACCGCTGTGGTCGCGATGGTTCACTGAACAGCGTTATCTTAAATTATTACAACAAAACGTAATTTAAGGAATGCCAGTGTAAATGATTCAGGATTCCGTTATAAGGACGCTAGCGCTTGAGAAGTGTATTTGTTTAATTTCTTTAATTGTATATCAATTTATAAAACAACTGCATTGCTGGTAAAGTCCATATTGTACCTGCTTGTACACAATAATAAAGTAATCTGTCCGTTGTTACACATCACGTGGAAGAAGGTAATCGCGTGATGAGATTATTATCATTCTTAACTGGCTTTGGGCCCGACGTAACACATATTGGCACAAAGTTCGCAAGAGTGACTATTACCTACATTATATTTTATTTTGCAAGAACAGAGATATTTGGCACTCGGTGGTTTCTGCCTACCCCGTAAGGGACCTGGCGTGACGGTAGGTTGTTGTTATTTTATTTTAGGGAACGCAAAGGGCCTAAATACAAAATAGTCACTTAATTAAATTTCCGAATCGTCAAGTATAGACGTTCACATCCTACCACACTGCACTATTACACATGCAAAGAAAAAGAAAGGAAAAAGTACAGTGTAACATTGATAATTAATTTATGATATAGATACAATTGAACCAGATATATACATTATACTCACACACATATCTATATGAATACACGAATACGTATACGTACACAAATACACGCGCACATATACATAGATACACAGATAATAAAGCATAAGCTTGAAAAATTTGTAATAATAACATTATTGTTATTATAAGTATTGTTAATAGAACAACATTAAGTTCACACATGTTACGTTATCTAATTCTAAATTAGGTAGCGCCTATGCTGTGTAAACCAGACAACTACTAACTGAATTTACTAATTTCCAAATATTTAATTATATAAACGATATTACACCCAGATACAGGATCTGTTTATTGTGTCTCGTTTCCATTACTGTTGTTCTTGATATACATAATAAACAAGTCATCTAAAGTTATATACATGTGTATTATGTATGTAATATGTACATAACATAAGTATTGTTTTGCCTTAGTATGATTGACTGACAGTGGCAAATTGTGAGTCGTTAGAGTCATTCGACAGTGATTGTTGTTGATTGAAAACAAGAACAGATAAAAAAGGTACATACACAAATACATAACGATGGCATTTGTTATTTTATTTAAAATGGTCGGGTCCCTCAAAAGATCCGGGGCAACAAAGAGGAGAGCAAATCACCTGAATAAGTTATCAAGGTACGCGCCGGTGAAGTAGTCTCTTAAGATTTTTGTGGCTTAATGTGTTCTGTCTAATGTCATCATAGTCAATTGTTCATTAGCTTCTCCAACGCAATATCTTTACTTATTCAATAAAATACTCCGGTATTTTAACACAAAATTCTGGATAAAGTTAGTCGTAAGGCGGTTTCAAAATAGAACAAGATAACGTTACTAACGCATGTTAACACACGTGACCAACATAATACGAGTAACTCGTAAGTAACTCATCATTACTGAAAATCCCATTAATATCATACTGTCGGGTCACACTCGTTAGCTGGCCCTATAGCGCACTTTGACTACTCCAGTATGCATATGTCGAGTTACTGGTTATGGACAATGTTTTATGATGCAAATTTGTTATTATTAAATGATAGGAACCATGACTGAGGACTTTGTTTGAAACACGGGAATGATTAAGCATACCTACGACAAAGCGGAGCTAAGAAAGCGTTACAATGACATGACATTACAGCTGTTGTACATTGTATACTGTAGATGGATTATCTTTTCGTAGCTGTCTACTATGATCTGTCACGAGTGAGCGAAGTTTGCGAACCTTTGCCGTTCTGTCGAGGGAAATAAGTGAGGCGCTCGTCACATCTTTGAACTGTTGTTATGTACCAGGGACGTTACGATGTTTGTGACAGAACCTTGTATAACAAACAAAATTACTCGTGTACTTGGAAACTTTGACGATTGTTTCCTTTGGTCGTGCTTTACGAATGCTCCTATAACTTTTAATATTATAGCCGCGCGTTCAATACCCGGCTGGGTAGATTACGGAATGACGAATGTAGATTACTGTTTTGGATATTGATGTACTCTCTATGTGTTTCGTCCTTGGCGACTGCGACAGAGAAGTCTGTCCTAGTTGAGCATGAAACATTATATATTTATTTATTTAACAGATATAAATACATAAAGATCCGATCGGAACGATAAAAGGTTAGAAAAAAATACATATGGATAAATGTTACTAAAGATAGGCGTGGCTTACTTGGATAAAAGGGTAACTGGAATTGTAATCATCGTTTATCCTATGATACAATCTATTTCTATGCAAAATTCAATATTGGATTTAAGGAACTCACTTTCATTATCATCGGATCGGAGCTAATTTAGTACTTGGCAGAGCTCTCATTCGTGTAGTATAAATTCGACAATTCCAGCTTAGTGACGCTCAAATCGTTCGATCATAAAGATGTAAATTAATAGAAACTACCGAGCAATGTCACAGTATGGATAATGGCACTGAACTTGTGATTAAGTGACAAATTTCCTTATAAACGTTTAGTTTGTCGGTAAAACATAGCCCGAACTTTAGTCAGCAATTAGTGTGAAGTTATCCTACGTTTAGTTCACACAAATAGGTCGCCCACAATACAGTCCAGGTCAGGACAAAAATAAGAAACAATGTAAGTACTTAACGATTCTCTTCTATTTTTGTTTGCTAGCAGACTTATAAACACTAGAGACCGTCCTGTGGTCGAAATTCCATCATAAAATTTAAAATTCCATCATACATATTTAATAATTTATAATAATAATTTTGTTAAAGTATTCTGTAATTTAAACAAGTTCTCTGGCGAAAAAGAAAAGTCCCCTGAAAAATGTCTCTACTAAAAACTTCTCTGCGCGTCAATACAATGGTAGGATAAAATTTTTGCATTAGGTGCCATTAATTTTGCCAACTTTTTGTAGCGCAATACAGTGATAAGACCGGGTGTTGTATTGAAGGAGACAATGAACTAAAGCAATTTACAGTGCTCGGTTGTTTGACTGTGAGAACTCCATTATCGTCTGCGGTTCTTGAAAGCAAAGTTTCGCAATTATCCATCATAGGATATATATTCAATATTTGTGACACCCTACTGACATGCTAGCGACAATAAATTATTTCAATATTAATATGTCAAATCACTTAGAATATAAAATTCGATATATAAAATTATCCAATGTGATTAAATGCTAAGATTATTGTCCAGTATTGTTACCAACATGACATCATTTGTTCTTTCGCTCCGGTCAGAACAACATTAATATTATCAAACAAAAGTGAAATGATATATGTATGTTGAAAACTCTGCGATTTCACGCCAAATAATTCCATTCCCCAAATATCCGGATACAAATGAAAGTTGTGGATACTCGAAACACAATCGCGGTGGCGCACAACTTGGAGGGATGCCAGCAGCAGACCCCCCCCACCTCCCCCCGAACCCCGCTCACCGCACTCGACGCTCACGTTTCGTTGTTGTTTTCATATTGACCCTTAATTTTTATGATTGAAGTAATTATGTATGATATTTATTAAAAAAAGAGTGTTCAGTAAGCCTTTATGTAAGCTAACGTTCGGTAAGCTTTGTATCATACTAAATAAGTAATATGAATAACTAATATTTATTGCATTGAAAGAAGAGCCCTAAGTGAAAAAAGTTTATATCCTTACGGTAATTACGTTTTAATCGGTTTAACATTTTAAATATCATTAGCATTTTTCATAGCTGCGGTAGGGATCTCAGTTGTATGTATAATGTGTTCATTCTTCTGAGTGATCTGAAAGAAAGAATAACAATACAGAAAAAGTAGATCCACGAGCTAATCGTTTGATGTCGCACAAGCTCATGAAATATCGTTGTCCATTTGACGCTTTAGCACGAGTTCCAGGAATTAATGGGCATCCTGTTTATTTACTGACAATGTTAACTTGCCCTCCGAACCAAGGAAAGGCACATATGTACATATTTGTTACTAACAACACTTATATACAGGCAGACAATGAAATACCGTAGGACCTGATCGGATCCCAAATGAGTCAGAACGTGTGTTATTTTAACCAGAAGTCAATATACATATAATACAATTACTAATACTATTTATATACAATGTGGTAATTTATTTTTGAATGACAAAGACAAAGATAAAGAGAAAGACGTTTATTTGCACATCTATGGGTACATATTTATTTATTTATTTATCAATAAACAATAATTTAATTAAGCTTAGTTGGTGCGATTTAACTGCTCTTACATATAAAGAATTTACAGGATTATTAGTTCAAGCCATATCTTCCCTTTTACGCCGTACAAATTTAAGGAATGGAAGTAAAATTATAATTGCTATTAGTCTCGTGATATAAGTTTATGTCAAGACTGAGCTAAATAAATATGAGCCAGCGTCCGATATGGATCAATACTTGCGAGTTGCGGCCTTTCACTTTTGGATGCACATTTCATTTCACGCCAAGTATACTCGTATATGCCGCCGCTGGCTCACAACGCTGCTGTAAGGTAACTAATTGCTAACGATATATCACTAACCAACCAATTTATTTTCTGTGTTTTTTAATTATAAAGAACAGTTCGTATAAAAGATGGACAATAATTTGAGTCATTCGGATTATTTCTTGATAATGGAGTTATTTTCAAACTAAATATCGATTGATTTGCGTTTCCTACGCAAATACTTTTAATCTTTAAAACTTAGACTATAGGTTGTCAACTTTATTAAATCTTTTATCCACTTCCGAAGTTATAAATGAATCTACGACTGCTTAGTTGTAAAATATTTAATTTCATCAGTTATTGCAATTTCTGTTTTTATGTGCTGTATAATATTCAGGAAAAAAAAACTGTCTCTATTTGTAGATTGTACATCTATTCTCTAAACTCTCAACGCATCCAGTTTTCTGTAAGCTCTCTAATAACCGCACGGCATCTATAGCGACCACAGAAGGACTTTGTCACCCATTCTGAGAAAGACGGGTATAATATCCACTAAATCGAATTGCGTCAACAACATCATGACTTTTAAAATTAGTTACATAATGTGATAATTAAAACCCATACACGTTCATTACGTACGTTTTCCATAAATAAACTGTAAAACACAATTGCGTTGCCTCCATTATGAAATTCATCTTGAATATCTCGTATGCTACTATAAGTAAATGGTTTCGTGTACATACGACTGTTTAGCTCAATAATATAGTGCACACACAATATGCATACATTCAAAACTAAGCAGTATTCAATGGTCGATCGTTTTATAAGCTTCCACCGGCTACTAAATATATGTGACAGTATGTACTGCAAGTTTAAATTAGATTTAAGAGTCTCGTAATAAACTTAAGAAAGTTTACCGAATCCTAACCGCGGTTAGACTCCTACTTAAACAAACATGTTAACTTTACTAACATATATAATAAAGTGATTTTCATGGGAGTTTTGATTGGATTTAGTGGAAGCGAGCGAGTAAAGCTACACTTGATAATTTAATTATTCAAGCTCGGGTGGCTGAGAGCGCCGAGCTTGCGTAATTTAAAATTGCGGTGTTAAAATTCGGTATATGTCACATTGCGAGGTAACTACCGCTCAAGGACACTCTCTTAAAGGTCTCCTAGATGTTTCACTTCGACAGATCTGTACAAATATAAACAAATATTTATATGCGGTATAGTAGATATAGGTTACGATTGTAATATTTACTTTTACTTTACTGAAGACATATACTTTGGACATTCTACAGATAAATGTTGTTGAATACAAAATGACAATCATTCTTACGACAGACGGACGTACGTACAGAAGAGTACAGAAGTTCACCACCACCAACGCCGACTGCCACCACCAACTCACTCTCTAGGGTGTACCTATATAATCATCATTGCCCCTTTTATTAATGTATTGTATGACATGGTCTTCTTTGAAAATGATAAAGTATAAGGCTATTACGTTAGGTACGTTTACATTACCAGGTTCAAGACGCCTTACGGAACTTTAGAAATAATCCTGAACATAGACTATAGAAAGGCTACCATCGTTAACGGTACAACAAGTGCCCGACTAAGTTTGGACTGCGGCATGAAGAATGTTAAGATATTTATGAGGTGAAGTTTCGGCTGGCAGCACACGCCCGCAGTCAATGTGAGCGAACAATAGCCATATAATGGAGTTTCCATTCAATGCCCAACTTGAGGTAAAGTTTGCCTCAAGAGCTGTGCTTAACGTGCGAGGTTCATTAAATTCGGTGAAATTAGTAACTTTATATTATATTGATGATTTGCAGACACATATTTACTTTGTGTTCGACTAATACCAATGGTTCGTAAAATTTAGCCGGTCCACAGCAAGGCGTATATTAATGACATGTACTAAATATACAATCGTATTATTATTGGTGTATTTGCTAAGTATATTTAGACGGAGAATAAATTTATAGATCGGTTTGAAAAATATTTTTTCCATCTCTACTGCAAAATTAGTGCCTTTGTTATAAGGTCCTGTTTAGCTGCAACACCACGAAGCAGTAAAAGCAGGCTGATATTGCAGTAAACTCCAATGTATTTGTCAACAATTGAAAGATTATAAAACAATTACATCAGATATAGATAAGATAATTAACATCATCATTCAGACGAATGGAAACCGGAACTCCTGGCACGACTCAGCAATGAAGTTTTAAATAAACCAGAACAATCAGTTCAACGTGTCCTCAGAAGAACGGAAGTCAGTAATGAACAGCTGGTGGTAGCGTTTACAACAAAGGCAGGACTTTATCACGACTTTAATCATATTTCTGTATTAAATCCCTTTCATATTAAAGTACCTACTGTAAAGTAGAACATTAAAATGGAATAAAGTCGTCGTAGAAGGTAACTGGGGAACGCGTTCGCCGAGATTTAATTTAATTAGTCAAAGACATTAGCACCTGAGTATCACTTGAGTTGCGAAATTAATGATTCCAAAGAGATTAGCTCGCCTTGCTTCACTCAAAAAGAATAAAAGATTGTCGTCTACACACATATACTTGATACGGTGTGCATACACACATGCCAACACATGTGTGGTCAATACGAGCTTGTAATTATTTATTTCTTTATTTACATAAAATCCACAGCCATATAGACAATGTACACTTAACTTAATCTTTGCACTTACGTCTAATAACGGATTTACATTTTACGAATAAAAATAATATAAACAAAGAAAGTGTATGAGTGTGTGTTTGTATGAGTGTATTTATACTGTAATGGTAACATACATAAAATCTACACGAATGTTTAGGTTTCATGAGAATTGTTCGCATTAAAAATACAGTTTTAATAATAATCAAATTGATTGCATGACAATTTGTTATCAATTTAATACAATACAATGTACAAAATAATGTAATTGTTAAATAACTTACCAAAACATGTACTGTGTCTGCATACAACATAAATTTAATTTTGAACTTGAACTTAGTCGAAATAGGATAGGACTTAGAGTTAGGTCTGTCGGTATAATTCCAAAATAAAGATGACGTTAGGCACTTAGTCCGAACATATAGGTATATATGTATAGAGACGCTTATGAAAGGAATGGTGATAACAAAAGGGCATTTATGGAGACATAAAACATGAAGTAATTTTACAAAATTTGTATTCTGTTAACA
>DWDX01001101.1:0-20465 GCA_018245675.1 Agara michaeli | reverse complement strand
GCGGGACTTTTACAAATATGAGATTAAGTTATATTATAACATTATTATAATTGAACCACGGCAACGCGTGGTCGGGTGTACTAGTATCTTATGTATGTTCATCACCTGTCCGGTTACCCATAACACAGGCACTGCATTGCCTGATTTGGAATCAGCCACGAGTGTAATTGTTTCAATAATAATAATAATAATATGTACCACGTGGCCGCTGGTTATTGGGTTGTAGGTTTTATGCCGATACGGGGAACAGCCACAAGCGAGTTGACTCAAGCAATCAATATTACTTTTTGGTTCCTAACCTATTTTATTGTCCAACTAATATCTACATGGATATCAGGCTGCCACTAATCCAAAGATATTAATATAGTAAAATTAAAATTCATATTTCTACATTACATAGCACTTAATTACACGTATTGAATCCAAGAAATACGACTCACGGCGTTTTGAACCCTCCATCGTGCACAGAGCGCCAACTGCCGGGATCGTATGACATAAAAAAAAAATATTGTATAACACAACCAGAGAATGCCGATAATCTCCTCCTGGACGGCTTCCTGGACGACGAGAGGACGATCAGCTACGTGGCCCAAACGCTTACCTCCGCACGCCACTACCACACCACGGCCGTCAGCCGCACGGAGAAGGTGATACAGCTGGGTGACCGGCAACAGTGGGAACGAAATAATCAATGAGGAACAGAATGTACACTTCGTTCGTTCACCGTTCATCGTTCAACATTTTTCGCCCGTTCTTGTTCTCACGCGAAGGTGAACGTGCCGGAGCTAAAACTTTAAATTTTTTTTTAAATAGACAATCGTTCGTCGTGAACCAATTGTCTATGATGGATCATACGCTCACGATTTGTCTATTGCCTAAAGTTCTATATATGTTCCCCATTGATTGTTATTCTGATGGTATAATTGAATGATAGCCAATAAAATGACACATCATTTTATGCTTTTGCCTTCGTAGTTAAATTCTAGTGCATTCCATTATATTTGTCTAAAAACAGTAGGTGTCTCACAAAGTTAGGGGTACCTCAACGCACCGCAGGGGTTTCACGGTAAACTTAACGGTATTCGGTTGCACTTACTCCCATCAAAGTAGTTCGCGTGCCGCCGCGACGATAAAATAGACCTTTAGAGATTCACCATCGTCTTGGTAGCTTTGTACATGTATGTGACGCTATGCATTGAGAAAGGTTATTAATATAAATTAGCATTGTTAGTAGGAATCAATGGTCATAGATGGACGTACGAGTATATGTCAAAATTATACGGTCGGTTTAATTGTCATTAAATTAATAATTAATGATAATTAAAATAAATTTTTATTTACGTGCATATGTAAAATACTATAGTATTGGCAACACTATTAATTTATTTATTAATTAACTTGTTATTTTCGCATAGTATATATTACCTAAAATTATACATGTAAAGGCAACGACGAAGACGTTTATTTGCACAAATATGGGCACATATAAAGATGTTACAAGATTATTAGTTCAAGCCATATTTTGCCTTTTACGGCGTACAAAATCATATCAGATCGAACTATTTCATTTGTCTATTATTTTATTTATACGCAACGTGAAATGGGTCTACTTATTCAAAATTGGCCTCGTCTTTGTTCGCAGGTAAAATAAATGATCTGTTACCCGACTTCTTTTTGGATCCGACCCGGGAAAGTGCCGCGGAGAAGGTTTAAATATGAGTTTTTAATAGAATTCATCGGGCGAATTTCGGCTGTGTTCGTACACTTGCGGGATTGTCATTAAACTTAACATTCGTACTTGTAACATTTACGCGGATACTTTGGTGTATTGTGCGTACTTCGTTTATCAACATGTTACGTCCGCTGTTTCCATCCAAGTCACCGCACCGCGTGGTCGATGAATGACTAGCTGTTTTTACAAGCATTGTTTTAAATCGCACTTCGTTAGGGCACATGCTAATGGATAAAATCTTGCAACTGAATTTTAAATCAGTCAAACCAAATCGATTGAGCTACAATTTTGGATATACATGTTTGGACAACATGCATGACTATTTTAATGACGTCTCATTCTAAATCCAATATGGCGGACGGCGGACACCCCAAGATCGCAGATCAATAATTTTTTGTGCACTCCATGTTTTGTTCGTCACTTTTAATCTCATATGGGCGACTAAATGTTTATTGAAAAAAATGTATTATTCATGCATTATAACTGCAGGTCTATGAAAGATTTATTTAATATATTGTTAGTCGAGACGTGTCACATTTCCCGCCATTTCTGCAATACGTAAATCTAATTATAAAAAGCTTTGTTTGTGAACACCGTTAGGCCAATTTTTGAATACATAATATTTTTTTTTTTAAATATAACGAAACTTTCCCTCTATTCGAGTAACCAATAATTGCCTCAAATATAACATCTATGGCCACTTATTCCTATATAACTTTTTATATATCTTCTATTCTATTATCTTTTATATAAATACTAATTTTAGATAATTTAGATAACTAATTTTAGCACTATTATTTATTATATTTAATTTAATAAAAAAAATATTCTATCATCATTTTGAATCCACCATGGGAACCAAATTAAAGCAGGCATGCAAAGAGGTGAAATAGAGTTTGCTGTAGACTATAATTATAACCTTAATATAATTTTAAGTAATAATAATAATACTAGAAACTAGATCTGCTGCTAATTTAACAAAAAGGTAACCCAAGAAATTAACAATAGATGCTTTCTCGGATTTTGGGATACTGTGTAACTCTGTTTTTTAGTTGCCCCTTTCATCCCTATATTTTATAGCCACCAACCGTATTCTGTGCAGTTTTAACCGTTTTAGAATTACATCACTTGTGTATTGTATGTGTGTGTTGGTGTGTAGGTGTGGGCTTTTGTGAATGTGTGTGTATTCATGTGTAGCGTCTGTATGTTGTGTGTCAATCTGAAAAGGACATTAAGTCACTGTGAGTGAGAACTCTTTGAAATGTTGACATTGACTCCGGTTAGTCAGTCTCAGTAATAACAACAATAAAATTAATTTAAGTTTAAAGCTTTTTCGTCTTACTGTGTAATTGAGGTATTATTTTTGGTATTCAAAAAACTATTTTCTTATAAGATTTTACAGTAATGTTATGTTTATAATCGAGAGGTTCATATTCCAGCCACCCAGCGGTCAAATCCCATCGCTGTTCGATGCCATCAACAAATCAATCACTCCTGACCTCATAAAGAAGACTCAAGCGGTTTACCAGTTTAACGTCAAAGGTATCTCATTAAAATTATATAGATTTGAATATTCATATATCATTCATATTGTTTGTAAAGGGCGGATTTACTTCCAAAAGATATTTTCTACCATCCGATTACCTGGGTGTGATGGTGAAAACTTGGGGTAGGGTCATATCTATGAAAAGCACATGTATAGATAGATGATACACGGTGTCTTTTGTACTTGAAGGCAAGGAGGAAGGTGTGTGGCATTTGGATTTGAAGAACGGTGAAGGTGCATGCGGGCAAGGGGAGCCGAAGAACGCTCCGGACGCCACCTTGACTATGGACAGTAATAACTTCGCCGAAATGTTTGCAGGTGATACACACATTATTTTGTTTAATACGAACTTAATACAAGTAGCGAATAATCCAGGTCATCTTGATGTCGGCACAAGTATCAAAAAAGTGATAAACCTTAAGTGATCATTTATGTGGTCCTCGTCTATATAATGAAAGGCTAAATGTGACAACCCAGTATTCGATTGAATCACTGACTGCTATCCTGGCAGTGTTGCCATATCATGAACAGGTTTAGTGTCTTGACGAGCCACTACTACTGACCCATGTTTAATTTAACCCAAGCTTATTTATATAAGGTCGCTTAGTCACTTACAGGTGATAGGTTTTGTTTTTCAATTGTGTTAAGAAATATGCGATTTTTCTTTGTTTCAGGGAAACTAAAACCTACAACTGCCTTTATGATGGGCAAACTGAAGATCAGCGGTGATATGCAGAAGGCAATGAAGCTGGAGAAAATGATGAAATCACTCAAAAACAAGGTTTAAATAAGAGCAAATGAAAAAAAATATTCAGATATGCAAGGGTGCACAACGTTATTTCAAAATATATTTTTTTTAATTGAGACGAAGTCTGATAATGTACACGTATATTTATTGCCTATTTTCCATTGGGGTAGGCAGTCTAAGGATTTCCATCTACTACAGTACTGAAAAACCACTTGTGCTTTTTCAACTTATGTACGGGTTTGATAATGGCAACATACTATTATTTCAATTACTTTATTTGAAAGTTTTAATCGGACATATAGCAACACTACTACAATTTACACCTAAATAGGTAACCTATTCACTGATGTAATTAAGCCCAATGGCTGGAATTTCCCTTAGCAAAGATGTATTTTATAGGTATGAGGTAATGATAAACTCTCCCAATGCCTAATTCCATGTATATGTAGAGACTGGGTAATGATGGAAATGGTTGAATACGATGGAAAATGAACGGCTGTTTCAATCGCTTGTTTCAAATAAATCATACTTTTCTTTGATAATCTTCGACAAAGTTTTGCTCCATCCATCTATAAAGCTATTTTTACAGTTCCTGCTTAATATTGTTGTGTGAATTCCAATGAAATCGTCCTACATCTGTATTAGAGAAATAAAAAAAAATACTTTTATACAATTTCTGCAATACAGATAAAATGTTTACTGATCTTTAAGAGTTGCCAGTGTATTAATAAAATTGTATGAGCAATCTTAAATTTGAAGATTTTATATCAACAACTGATATTGATTTCGATTATCTGTTATAGAGTTAGACTGGCAGTTATGTAAAATGTTTATTAATGTTATTCATCACTTTTTAATTTGCAAGTTTTACATTACAAACGGAAGGAAGTATAAATTAAGCACAATGAAGATTATAGCCCGGAATATATGTTTGACAAATAACAAAATTCCAGTGTCATTACTGACATAAAATGACGTCATTGTTGGGAATATCACATTGCAAAAATCATATTCTACAAAATTATAAACGGCAAGTTTATAAAGTTTTGTATCTATTTTAAAATGAAATATCACAATTATCTATATTAGCTGCATATAAAATGTTATTGATATAATATGTACATTCTGTGACAATAAATGTAATATTTTTGTATACAATATAGATTTTTACATGTATGAAATACTTTATTGAGGATGCATTGTTGTAAATAAAGTGTGTTTTACATTTAGTAATGTTTCTTTTTATTTAGTAGTTCGAACTTGATAAGTCAACTGTAAGTAATACTGTCTAAGAGCTCAGTATAGGTACAATTTATCACTTGGTCAAGTATCAAAATACTTGAGCATTTAACGAAATTCCATGTGGAAAATGAGTACAACAGTAACAAGCAATGATACTATACAAGAACTAATGTTGTTATGACATTGATATAAATACAGAGTTTCTAGTACCTGTAAGCAACATAAGATAAAGATGGTAACGTGACGCTTGGCGTTGCGAGGGAAACCGCATACAGTAGCGCTTGTGTATGAGAATAGATGATTACGAAATCGCGGCGATTCTATCAACAAACTATCCAATGAACTCGGCTCGACGTGACAAGGGCAACACATAATGCAATAACTTTACTTTTGCAAGTTCAACAAATTGTTCTCATTTCAAATAAATTACGTCAGACTACAGGCGATAACCTTGTTATCGCAGTTGAATTCTCCCGCGTATTCGATGGACCTTCGGTTCATAATAATCTTATTTTCTATGACATGACAGTAACTTGTCAACCAGTCAGCTGTTTAGTCTTCCACGAAATTGTAACGAAAGGCTAAGAAAATATTAAAACGCAATTACTAAGTGAAACTCAACATGAGTTCAATTGACGCTCCAGGAGAAATACAAAATTCTGAGCTCTGTAACTACCGTTCGCCGCTCAGTACTCGCTATGCATCAAAAGAAATGCAATATAATTTTAGTGACCAAAAGAAGTTCTCGACATGGCGTAAACTGTGGATCTACTTAGCTAAAGCTGAAAAGGTATGTTATAGTAAATCACCCATATTTAAGAAGCCAGATGATGTTTTCTTTTGTTTGTTTTCATTACGTGTTTTTAGGTTAATTTTGCGTTCGGATACTTTCACTTATCACTCGATTGTTATGTTAGGTTAGTAACAATATTTTTAACTTCATATTGTTTTATTTTTTATTTATTTCACTAAGAATAAATATGATAGTATGTTACAATTGTTTCTTTTTAATTGAAAAGTATTATGCTGTCTTAAGACTGCTGAGGCATTTTAACCAAGAGGTAATTTAAAGAAAATTGTGTCTACCATAAGCTTCATTTTTAATATTAATAAAATTAATTGAAACCACTACATTTTCAAGTTCACGTTAATCCACATTTTTTTTCTTATTTAATGTTTTTAATATTAGTTACTCTTAAATCAGGCTCTATCAGGCAGTTTCTCCCCGCAAATAATCACAACTACGTAATTACCTTGTTATTTATCCGTTAAGAAAGTCGGAATATTTTAAGTGTCGAAACAAAAGTGAGTAAAATCAAATCTAATCGCTAATCCTTTAAGCGGATATTTCCATAAATTTATTAGTCATCTTTGTAATATTATTGAATGATTACTGGAAAGGAGAATGATTTTTGTAAAATAACTTGATTATCATCTTTTAACATTTTCAACTTACTTTTAAAAATATATGATAAGCATAGAATAAAAAGTCTGGGTGTGAAATTTTGATTATTTATTTGATAAAATGACAGCGGATACAATGAACGTAGTAAATATAAATATATATACAATAACCATGTCACGTTATGAATTTACCGATTTTATTAACAATTTGCGATTGTGTGACGCGAGTACCTTCAGTGCTGTGCCGAATGCAGTGCAGGTTATTAAGGTAACATTAGCGCCAAATGACATTATAATATAAAATAAAATTAATCATATTTAACTAACAACATACATCCTGATAAAAATGTAACGACAATTTATCGAGAAACATTCACAACACAACCGGTAAAAATATATTACATCTAATTAATTATAATATAACCTAAAAAGCTAACGATGCTGATGAAAAATATTCTTTACGTAAAAATTTTATTTTTCCCATAAACAAAATAAACTAATCTACAACTACTAAAGTATAACATATAAAATTAGAGAGATTCTTAAAAGAAGTTAAAAGAAGTTACAGTAGCGAAGTGGAATTTAAAGAAATAGAAAGAGAATTAATAAAATAACTTAATTGAATCTCATCAGCAAGACACCCTATCATCTTGTATTTGTGTGTAATATGAAAAAATAATAGTTTTTGCGAAACCGATGAACGGTTTCATATGATTATTTCGTATGTTTAAGATTACATGAGAGAATGCTTCGAGTCATAAAGTTATATGTATGAAAATATTCAATAAAAAGATTTTAATAATCGGATGTATTACTGACCAGTTATGTTATTTTAAACTTATCTACCACTGGACGGATACTGATTACTGCTTTGGTTCTTCCTTTAAATACAAAAAATAAACTTAAACTATCATTGATAATAATAAAATAATGTGCTCTTAACAATCTAACTAAAAAATGATAAACCAAATGATAATATAAGGAAAATGACCAATTACAATTGAATCCCTCACTCGTTATTAAGAGTTCCAAGGAGTACTATATTCCATAAGGAAATGTTTACGTCATCGTAACGGTTAAAAATGACAGTTGAAACACCTTTTAGAACAGTCAATTAAATTGTTCACCTTAAAATATGTTAGTAAAAGCGACGGTGGTTTTATTTCGTTCGTAAGTCCTAGAGTAAATATAATACGACTAAAACAAGAAAATGTAATGCCGGAATCAATTAAATTCATCAATATTTAAGTAACTAAGTAAATTTAGAAAAAAAAACGTGTGAATAATAAAAAGCATTTTTTTTTTATAATAACTTGATTTTAACTTGCACTTATTCGGCCAGAAACGGGTTCCGCTATTTAATACTAATTTTAGCTGCGCCAATATTTTTCTTACTTAGCTGCGTCATAGGACAACCTTTTGGAACGCTTAAAATATTTTATTTAACTTAGTACATAATCATAACAATCCCAATAGCTGCTCATCAGGACAACGCATTATATACAACTATCCGAACTAACGTAAACTTAACCGACGAGATATACGTAACTAAACATAATACTTTGGAGTAAATAAAAATGATATATGCATCTTATATAACTAACACGAAAATTAATATAAATAATCTGTAACGTAATTTATAATAATATCTTTGATTATGTGTTAATTTAAGTTGGGTTAAATGTTAATGTGTTCTGGTATTTTGATGAGTGCAACACTGGTTAATAATCCGCTTCATTTTTAAAAGTAATGATAGCGTGCACGAGGAATACTGCAGCGTCGATGACGGCGAACACTCCTGATGATATCAGCAGATCGTAGGCCTTTTTGTTCGGACGAATATTCGCGTAGTATGATGTATGCCAATCTGGAATGAAAATAATTTGTATTTATTGATACAAATGGTACAGCGTATAAAAACCAAGATATATTAAACCAAGTATAAACGGTCAATTACATTTTTTTTTTTCATTTATTTTGTACACTCAAACACATTACAGGAACAATTAGAACATTAAAAGAGTACAAGGGAACTATTTTTCATTGCTACTAACGAAATCCTTGTGATAAAATTTGAATTACCGACGGCCACAAATAGCAAATGCAATGCATGCGTTGCAATAAAAAAAAAATAGTAGTGTTTGTAATATAGTGCTCACTTAAAACACAGATTAATTAGAACAGTCTGTTAGAATCGAATTTTTATATGTATATAGCAACACAGACTTGGTTGGAAACGGATGTGACACGTCAAATCCCTGTACATTTCATACTATTTACAGTAAAGTGAGCAGTTTCGTACCGCGCATAATAAAGACGTGTAACGGTATGTACCGATGGATTTATGAATATGTACACCAGAATAGGCTTGAAGAATGCCTTCTACAAATACGTTCTGATTTAAACTTGTTTATAATTTGCGTTCGCAAATGAAAAGTTGATCAGCAGACAATATGACAATAATAAATAATAATAATATACACTAACGTTAAGGCGTTGTAATGCAATGTTTTGTCAATTAAATGATAATGCATCTTTATTGCGTCTTAACACTAAATTCCTTCTCTTTGACTATTTTCTTGTCTTTGAGTCGGAGCCTAAACTTAAGGTAACCGAGGAGATAATTTAAACAATTCGAACAGTGATGATTCAATAATAATTACATAAAGAATCTACAAACTAGATAACAGGTAACATCTGCCTATTAT
This sequence comes from Agara michaeli, assembly GCA_018245675.1. NCBI lineage: Eukaryota > Metazoa > Arthropoda > Insecta > Lepidoptera > Hesperiidae > Agara > Agara michaeli. The sequence continues at coordinate 11,085 of DWDX01001101.1, read as the reverse complement.
TTATAACTATCCATACGATACGTAACAGGTAACTTTAGAACGAGTATTGGTACCTGTTATTATGTTATGGCAACATTTATATATTACGTTAGAAATACAGAGTTACAATCGACGCTGTTACTGCACACGATGGTTATGTAATATAGAAGCATACTGAAACTACAGTATTGAAAGTCACGTTTCATTAAACAGAACGTTAAATGTAATAGCTAGATTGAGTTTATACGCAATTAGAGTAATTACAAGTAACAAGGCAGTCGTACAATTTCAATATAAGGTATATGAAACTTATCACGCAAATATTGGTCCTGAGTGGGAACCGAATATCTCCAGTTTAGCAGTGAAGGTCGGTTCCCGCAAGTGGACCAAGAGATCGGTCAAAAGCGAAGGGAATAAATAATGTAGATTTAAACTTACTATAGAATATGATTCCTGCGGCGGCAGTGAATAGAATGAAACCTAAGATGGAGAAAAATAGCGATGTCCTCCATCCCGCTGATTCGCCGAACAGCCGCGCGATGATGAGCACGCCGGTGATGATGATGAAGCCTGCATCAAGAAGTTTAAATCTCTTTTAAACTCATATAGTCAGGAACACGTCAATACCCACACTAACACAAGAAAAAAATTGAAAACGCAATGATTATAATTAGTATTCAGGTAATACTTATTACATACTTATTAGGATACGTAATCTTTTTAATTCCATACTAATTAGGATACGTAATCTTTTTCATTCCATACTAATTAGGATACGTAATCTTTTTCATTCCATACTAATTAGGATACGTAATCTTTTTCAGTACATACTAATTAGGATGCCTAATATTTTTCATTCCATACTAATTAGGATAGGAAATTATTTTCGAGTAGGCTCTTGGAATATTCTTTGAAATGTCCGAACAGGCGCGATATCAGCCAAATATATAGCCTATCATATGATATTTTAAATACATCATTTATTTTCCTAGAGTTCCACTGTGTAACCGTTACAATTTTTCATGAATATATCTAATTCACTTAAAAAACATCTCATCTACGAGAACTATCCAGTACTCATTTGAATCCCACACGACTTATACATGAACGTTAAACCTCGATTTTCACCTGCGATGCAACAAAAATAAAACACATTTATTCCATGAGAGTCCATTACGAGTAACATTGGAAAAAAACTATGAATAATAACACTGACATAATTATTCATTGTTTTGTATGTATAACCAATCTGTTGGAAAGGGCATTACTTAGTCGGTATCGCGACAAGCCTCAGCTACTGATTTATATGATCTCACTTTCTCATATTAATCATTTCATTTCATTGTCACAAATGCATAATTTTCAACACGGTCCGTCATATATCTCTGAGCATACGGTTTTCACTTTACCCCCCAGTTCATTGATACTAATTTCCCGCTTAATGAAAAAGTGAAATCCATTTTAAATTGTCAATGCGTCGACGCTGTTGCGTGAATCTCATTGAATTAGTAGCAATTTTTTTTTTTTAATACATACAGTAATCTAATCCGAAATTATGCAGCCTGTATTATGGCTATCGGACTGCAGATAAACTAGATATTATATATTTCTGAATAGATAGTTAAGTAGATGTTTTATCTTAAAACCAAACCAAATATTCATGCTCATCGTAATATTCGGTCTGGGTGGGAATCGAACCTATACCAATGGCTAAGCAGTTAAATTTACTCAATCATTCTCTCAGTTTAATTTTAATACTTTGTCGTATATAATATAAATCATGAGAATCCATTTTATTTTATATTCCACTGTAGACGAAAATGTGTCTTTCAATCAACGTATTTGTAACAATCTAAATAGTGTTCCTTGTTGATGAGATGGTCTGATGATGGCTCATTTTAATACCATTCAGTTACGCAGCAAATTGCCCAAGCATGAAAATAATAATTCCTCAGAACCGTCAAGGTAGGGGTCAAACACCATAATTATCACAAGGAACACGGTGACAAAAAATATCTCCAAGTCACTCCACTCATTTCAAAAGTATTTGGAACAATGAGGCGACGCTTAATTTAAACTTAATTAGTTAAAATGCCGAGCGGCACTCCGTAACGTCGTTTATTGAATAGTAATTGCTTAACAGAAATATAAGATTTTGAAAATATTGCCTGTGTTTACGTGCCGGGGTCGCATTTTGAATTTTGTTAATTTAATTAGAAAATTTAACGTTTTGTCAACAGATGACTAAACCTTAATAAATCGATTTTAAATGTTCGAAATCGATTGTCAACAATAAAAGCGATTGTCTCTTAATTGATTGATTTGAGGCTGATTGCGACAATCGGGTCATGGTTTTTCTCAATTGTGTAATTGGGAATAGAGTTCCTTATCTAACACGGTGAAGACAGATTTGTGATAGAATGGAACTTATAACAAATTGCCATTTTTTTGTCTATACCCAATAAGTTTTGCGAACCACTCGCGATTTCTAAACTATACGCAAAACGTCAAAGAAGCGACACTTGTTTTATTATGTGTATCCGCCATTTTGTCATTAAATTTTACGAACGAATTTGTTTTGTCTTCAGTAACTGTTACGTACATTTTAAACGCAGAGTATATTATATCAGTAGCTACAAATATACATAATTGAAACGAACTAATACAATTAACTGTTATAAGAAAAAAAAATCGAATGAAAAATAAATTTTGTTTTTAAATCACTGTCGTTTAGATAGTAATAGATTCAGGCAAATTTGTACCGTACTTATGTCAGAGTTCATAGTTTTATCCAGTACTTACTCGAGTAAGATGAGTAGATCAGTGCGATGTGTCGGTGTTTGGATGCCACCACCTCAGGCCAGTAGAGCGCGCCGACGATGAGACCAATGGCGATCACGGCGAGAATCTGGAAACAATGGAAGTCTCAACATGGGCAGATATAAACACACCCCTGTATGGTCTTCTACTTTATTGTCAGGAATATCAATTTCGTCACCTTTTTAACTTTTGCGTTGGGCTCGAATCTCTTTTTAAGATGATGAGTACCATAGTCTAACCGTGAGGTCAAGTACCAGTTAACAGACTTCATCGGTTATCAAAAGAGAACACAGAGTTCTGCAAGTTTCATCACCGTTATGGAAAGTCATAGATGAACGACCGAAAGCATATTGTGTCAGATTACATTTTGCTAATTGAATACTTAACATTGGGTTGCGTACTTGGGAAATGTTAAAAAAGAAAAAGTCATCGCATTCATATTTAGATCTCACGATATCAATATTACGATCGAATCATTATTGTAACACGAAATATTGGAATCAAACCAATCAATGAGCCTGAAACTTGTACGGAAGTTATTAAGTACATCGAGCGGAATGTATGGTCCAGTTACAATAGTCATTTTGTTCTACATACGAAGCATCATATAACTATGGTAATGATTGTCATTCGCGTGAACAAAATTTTCCTTGCTCATTCAAACGCCGTTGTAAAGTGACGTTCAATGAAACAGTTGAATATCAGTTAACGGATATAAATAGAATAAGTTTCTCAGCAATAAAATGATTTTAAGGAAAATTGCCATTTTTGAAAGTGACTGCATTAGATCGATCGGCGGATAGGCAAGTTTTTGCGTTCTTCGACACGATTTGTAAAAACGGCGGGCTATTTCTGACTGCTTTTTTTTTAAAGTTTCGGCGTATACAACAATAGAGAGGGCGCGATGAGAAAAAGAACAATATGATTTAGCAAATTGGTGTTCAATATCGCTGATTTTACTTAAGTGAAAGCGTCAATGTTCTCTGTCAAATTACGTTTTCTCTTCTTGAATATTCGTAAACACAAGCGATTTCGTATTCCAATACTGCGGGCGTTTTCTTAACGACACCGTTTACGCTTTCACGTGTACCTATGTTTAGTTGCCGATCGGGCGGTCATAGAAGGTTTTTACCGTTCCCAATTTCCATAGGTACCATAAGACAAGTGTTTTCAGCATTTCATTGATTCGCGACTTTAAACTTCCTTTCACTTATTCCATAGCTTTGTCGACGCGCAACTTTTTGTGGTATCCACATATTTCTATTGTTATAACAATGTTGATGATGAAGAGACGAATTGAAATCAAACCCACATAAACGTTAACGAAATATCGTACTCGATATTTTCCATCAACAGGTTACTTCACACTTGCTTGATCATTTCCAATGTACTCGTGAACACCTTGGATCGTAACACAAAAAAGTCTCGAACGAATCGTCTGACAATACTGTCTTTGTGAAGTTTTAATGAAGACACAAGGTAGCTTTGTGTATCGAGGACATTATATACCGTAACCGAATTATCTAGTCGCGCTGTCACTTGTCCGTTCTCAAATTTCGATGCTTGGTCAAACGTCACCTGTGATCGTAAAGCAATCGATATGCTACGCGCATTCTTAACTCCATATCGTCTTTATATCCCAATATCATTATTTCTCATTTGTTGTTCCCGTTGCCTTTGTTTATTATTCAATAATGTAATTATATTTCTACCTTCTTTGAATGTTCTATTTCCACACATTATTATAACAAGGGTTAAAAATCGGCACGATCCTCTTGTATCGCCTCCTCTACTTTAACTAAGGTCGTCAAATATTCTCTTCTATTAAACGTACTTATGACAGTCTTCTTTCGGAATGTCTTCTATAGAGTGATGTAAAACTATGAAAGACATTATTGAAACGCAAGTAAATAGTAGAGTCGGAAGACTTAGACCTAGGCTTGCTTTTGGTATAGTATATCACGTAAAATGATCACGTAAAACTCAAGAAAGCTAACGAATTGTGCATAATTTGTTGCTTAAACAATATAATTTTAAGTAACAATTAGCTGACCGTTAAAGCAATACGGACAAAATCGATCAATAAAAGGTTTCTATCGTTTAATATGACGGATGAACGATTTATAAAACAGTTCGTTACATCGATGTACGTGTCATTAATGTATGTAGAGGCAAAATTAGCTGCCTCTGAAGAGAAATCGTGTAATTATGTTTTCGTTTGTTCCATCCGCTCCGATTTTGCCTTAATCGTAGGAAATGCAGATGGAGGCGTTGTGTGCGCAGTCAAAGATGTTTCATTACAGCTCGCTGCACTTTACATGTGCTTCCGTTGTTATTCGTTCTTAATTCTCCAGTTTGCTGTAGTATTATGTGGTCAGCGTTGGGATGTTAATGTCCAACCGATAACAGTTTCTTTTTCTTTGAGTATTTAAGATCTCAAATCTGGATTGATGTAACAATTCATTGAAATCTTTAAACATTGAAATTAAAATTTTGTGTTTGCTTTTGAAACTTACCAGTTCTACGATCCTCAGCCCAATGCACCAGTTCTTCTTCAGCACGGCTGCGGCTCTGTTGTCGCGATCGCTAGCGGCGCCCTCCTCGCCCTTTTTGGCCTGCGCCTCGGCCTCCCTGTCGCCCGCCGACATGGCCCACACCACTCGCGCTCCGCCCCCGTACTCTGGCACCTGATCACACATTTATATATGGATTATTCAATCCGTTAGAATCACACCAAAATCGAGTTTACAATATGATACCTACACTATTAACTTCATTCGTACGGAATTCTGTTAGGTCATAAGATGTATCTCATCTTCATTATCTCAAATCGATTTGTATAGAAAATAATGCGTAAAATAATTCAAACCTAAAATATAATTTGTATTCGACTAAGGGGTCGGAGAAATATTTTCCGGTTGAATATTCGAGGAAATATTGCTTACGTAACTTATGAAACGATACAACAAATACGTGTTATAACACGGATACTAATATTACATACGAATATGTGTATAATTCTACGTAATTCGAAATAATCTATTACTAGAAAAGACCCGCTCGGGTTTCCTTGATTTTTTATTGGTTTACGTAACCGGGTCAATTCTAGGACTGGTTCAGTAGTACATGTTCTTGCAAGTCAATTTATCTGTCTTACCCCTGACTACATACATATTGAATCCCAAATAATGTTAGAATCAAACCATCAAATCGCTTGCGGGAATACATGCACTTATTATGTTCCTCAATTACAACATCTGCTATGTATCACACGGTTAAGTTGTAATGAAGTAACGTTGATCCGGCTCGCATGACCAAAGTTAATTATGACGGATATTTAATTATGCACGTACACCACTATACAAACGTGGCATATGGACTAATTGTAACAAAAGAGGAATTTTACACAAAAATGACAGTGTAATACTGTACTTATGCGTTAGAACCCTATAAAAGTGGAATTACATCAATATTCCTTTCAATAAACGTACTTAATGAACTGTTTGTTCCCTGGCGCGGTCTAAATATTAAACGGAATTTTAATCACACACAGCACATATGAAGTGTGGCTGCGATCAGATAGATTTGCAATTCCATTATGAGATTAGAATCAAATGTTAATATCCTACGGTGCCCATTCAACAGCTGCTTTTGTACCCCTTTGCGTCTACACACAATCATTGTCTCAACGTAAATATGTTAAGTTGAATCTTATCCAGATTTTGTTATTACGAGTGTGTCTCGGTGAGAAATGGTGATCCTTTTAAAAATATTCCGGAACATTCCAATGATGTACAGAAAAACGGCGCCTTTTAACTATCGAACTATTTGTACGAGTGTTTTATAACAATTATATTAATGTAATACCAAAACGAATTCATGATGTACATTGTCAATGGAACGAGTAAAAATCTGATTACAGAAATATTTATCTATAAATAAATGAACAGGAAAAAAAGCGTGCCGCCTTTGAACGAGCGGACTATTTCTGCATGTTTTTTTGGAACAGCAGAATTGTAGAACCAATTTATTGTTCACGCAAAAAATAAACATCTGAGTAGAACATTGATGAAAGATTTAATTATAATATATATATATATAAATAGGAATAAAGCGTGACATTCACGGCGCGATGCCTCCGGCATACATAAGTCGGCTAACAAATGCCAATCGTTGGAACGGAACGCACGCATCCACTTTCCAATAGCGACCGCGGAAAATATTCGCGCGATTTGTTACTTATTATCAGTAATTTATTAGCTGGCTTTCGAATCCTAATACATTTATATAATAGTAACAATCATCGCGTACAAGTACTAGATGTAATATGAACGGTGTTTGGTAGTGTTTCAACTATAGAGAGATCTGTGACTGCGAGTTTGGCATAAGTCTGTATTTTGTCAGCGGATGGTTGTACGGCGCGCCCATGTCTGCCCCGAATCAGTGCGCATACAGTCGTGATTTAGACTAGGGTGTGGTAGATATACTCATCGACGCACAGGCGGGTCCAAAATAGTGTTAAAGTTAAGAATCTCGGGAAGGCTACAGTCTTTACATAAGGCTTTTGTTGCTTCCTTCCCATAAAAGGGTACCCGGATCTAAAATTAGTTGAAAATTGAAATTAACGGTGGAGTTGGTTTTATTTGCATATCTAGGTAGAGTCTAGAGTATGGTATTTGTATTTTAAATGTAGAGAATTGAATTTTGTTCTCTTTTATATTCATTAAACTTAATTCGCAAATGCGATATATCTCTTGCGTGGTTAATTCCCGCAGACGCTGGCGAAGCTGTTCCTTGAGGAACATTAACAGAGAACTCTAATGTATATTGCTACTAAACGCCCTCTAGTTGAGTTAATACTGTCATTATATTTTTTAATTCACTTCCACTTAGGGAGGTACGTTGAACGAGACAGTAGAAAACGATGGTAGTGTTCCATTGCGAGCTTGGTTACATTCTGGTATTCTTTTTATAGTGGCTCATGAGAGCATGGAATCCGAAAGGACTTGGTCTTCATTTTGTTAGTTAAGTTTAGGTACGACGCCAATGTTTTCTTAGCTTTATTACTTAACATAATATGGAAGTATTACGTACAATTTTGTTTTTTTTTTATAAACTTCATATACAATTAATTATTTATAATAAAACGGGTTGCATCATAAACGATATTTTTTTTGCGATTTGTTTCATATTAATATGAATTAATTATAACGGTAATAAAAACTGAATTAATCTTATCCATAATACTGTACATATCTTATTAGTGTTGTGTTAAATCTATGCTATGAAAAAAGACAATTGCGCATTCAACTAACTAAAAAAGAGTATCATTAGGTATGCATACATACATTAGAAAATTACAATACACGCAATAACAACATTTAGAAGGCGGTAGAACTTTCTATATCGAATTCGACTGTCTATTGCATCGCGTTTTTTTTAGAGCTGTGATATAGATTAAGGTTTATTTGTGATCCAGTTGGAGAGATTTACTTTACACGCCTAAGCTATCCAACTTAGTACTTACAGGCGTCGCACGGATGACAGATTATTTAAAAAAAATGGTCCTATTCGAAATAGGAAACAGATATCTAGGCTGCAAGAAAAACTTAAACATCACGACTATTGTAATTATTAAGTCTTATTACCGATTATCTTTCCTAATAGAGTCGAAGAAGTGAACAAATGCTTAATATTACTTACTACGCAGCAGATCCTTTTAAACAGTAATTTTGCCTTTACCAAATATTTGTTTGTTTCACATAATTTTAAAAATGTTTACATAGGTGTAAATCAATGTTTGAATAACAGAAAAAACTTTTAAAAATTTAAATGAGCTTACCTAAAAAGGTGATTAAAATTCCGGTAGACGATTACAAAAAGCGATGGCACTTCAGAACACTCGGCAATGGTGCGTTTACGAAAAAATAAAAACACCGATTCCAAATTCAAACCGCGTTTGGCGGGCTCTGCGTTCCTTTTCAAACTGACGGGTGCTGTTAGCGTGCGTCGCGGACCGACTACCAGTGAGTTCTCGATCGCTGCAACTCAACGCCTCATCACGTCCAACTCCGCGACCTATGATTAAACCTAAACATGCCCCGTTATCGCCCTTACGTCACGCTTAGCGGGAAACGCGGCGGATCAATTGAAAATGGCCGTCAAATCGTAGAACCGGTGGCGTAGTAATGCTACACATTTGTGTAAACAGCTTTCATTCATTTTAAACGTGCTCATAATGTCGCGATGGTAAACGGTAAGGTGCGGTCCTATTTGACACAACTATTATGTCGATGTACCATCCTACGTATAAATAACATTAAAAAAGCTGAATCGAAAACAGATATATGTAGACCCTTAAACTTAATTTTATGATTATTCATTTGTTACAAATTACTTACATTACATTACAAATCACTGTTGGTACAAATAATTTCCGACCGTAATATTAATTAAGTAAACAAAGTTAAAACTTGTAAATTTAACGCGGGAAAACTAAAAACCGGAAGAACAAAGTTTTATTTGACCATAGATACCTTGGCTTATAATCACGAAGCAAAAAAAGCGCTATCGAGCGTGAAATAAAAATCTATTTAGAATTTTATATCTTAGCTATTAACCCAAAAAAGTAGCGCTACGCCGTTTGATGTGTCATAGAATTGATTTATGCCGACAGAACCCATTGCTTGCGAGGGAGCAAAGAGTGCACATACAGAGTTGTGTTTTCCACAGATAATGCATTGTGAAAGGTTTGATTTGAACGTAATGGAACGGTATGGGTTTTAAGAGTTTCGCAGTGGATTATAATATTCTATATTATCTATTTTGTTATTAAATATGGATTAAATTTGATTTTTTAGATAATGTAAATGAAAATATTAAAATCTACGTATACTGGTAACAGAGAAAATGGTACTTACTAAGAATAATTGTTATTCTAATTATGTACCTGTGTGTGTGTGAATTAGTCCCGGTCTAATATTATTATTAGCAGCATATTTTTACTGCACTAGTCTGAAAAGTTTTAAATGAAAATGTTTATATTTAAGATGTTGATAAAAAAATATTTTTAGTTACCAAAAAGACTACATAAAATAACGTTTATAAATGTTATATTATGAATTTATATAGCTTATTAAATCAAGTCAGTATTGGATGTGGTCCAGCGAGGTCATGTAGATGTTAGCGATGGAGGTTAGAGCCAGAGGACGCAGGGCAAAAAAGTAACAAATACCGAACACTTTGATATGAATACTGCTCTGTAAAGTTTAAAACATTCGAATATTAGCTCTTATCTGTTTATTAATCATCAGAAAAACAATGCTTGACACATTCGCATCGCATTTACAGAAAAATGCGATTGAATATCTAATCCCAAAGTGAAAATGAAACACCATTACGAAAATCGTTTACAGCGATCAAATTAAACATCTTAGATCATACGGATCAATATTAACCATTCGTACTGAAACATGAGCACAATGAACTTATGTCGTTTAATGGCACGCCTATTGTCATTTTTTTTTTAATAACATAGCCAATCATTTGGCTGCCATCTCGAAGATGCAGCCTACGATCTAGATCTAGCGCGACTAATTCACTCTTGTTTTGATAAGAGCTAAGTCTGTTTCAAATGCATCCACACCGGTTCTTCGTACATGACGCTCTATATACGGGCGACGGATGAAACAAGATCGGCAAGGTGCGAGTTAGTTGATTTTTTGCTCGCCATTGTCGAGTAAAGCCGACCGATCGTTTATTATGTAGCTATTCGAAAATTGAAAAGCCACTTTCTAGAGTTTTCCGGTCTAGAAGTCAGCGTGCGCGCATAACTGCATACGTGTTTGCACGCGCACGCACTTCTACCGCCGGGTCCGTACTGTTCTGCAACTTTCCATGGGACTTCTATAATGTTTCTAGCACTTTGCTAACAAAGTCACAGTCTAAAATTATGAAGTTTAATGATTCAGCAAAATGATGTGTAACCACCGAACGGTTATTCTTATAGACCTTCCTATAATGAGTCTTACTAGGTTTTACCTATCTATACATAATATATTATTGTAGGAAATTAGGTAATTAAGTCACATTGGATTAATCAATTAAGTTTAGTAACGTAACGTAACTATAGTCACTCCTGATGCAATTAACTATCTGGAATTGATAGTTTCGAAATCCATACTTAATATTATAAAGCTGCAGTTTGTTTGTTTGTTTGTTTGTTTGTTTGTTTGAACGCGCTAATCTCAGGAACTACGGGTTCAAATTGAAAAAATATTTTTGTGT
>DWDX01001100.1:0-20465 GCA_018245675.1 Agara michaeli | reverse complement strand
GTTGAATAGTCCATTTATTGAGGAAGGCTATAGGCTATATAACATCACGCTACGACTACTAGGAGTGGAGCAGCAATAAAAAATGTTGCCAAAACCGGAAAATATTTCTTTTTTGAGAGTTTTCCTTCAATAAATAAATTATTTTGTTACATTTATTTTATTTTCATATTATTATCATTACTATTTTGAACACGCGGGCGAAGCCGGGGTTAACAACTAGTAATCAATAAAACAGTTACACTGTTTAACATCACGATTTGTTATTATTGAAGCCATTACGATATGAAATTTTGCTTATCTAACAGATTTCAATACCTCTAAGAGAGCAATGAACTGCTGGCACGATGCGCGGGAATCTTTTGCCTTTTTGTTTAAACTCGATAAAAAATAAGAGACAGACTGTATGAACTTATTTTGGCGGGAGTGTAGAGAAAGTGACGTTATTTTATTACACTCAACTTTTTTGACAGTCAAGATAATGCAGTAAACGCAATTCTGAAGCTATAAAATTCTTAATACTGACTGCTAATATATTATATTGTTAGTGTATTATGATTGCTTTTATTAATTTCATCACCCAAAAAAAATATGATTTCTCAGCCGCTTCGGGGACAGTTATCTCATTCACTGATATATTTACGTATTAAAACAATCCCTAATATACTTACGTGAAGACTTGATTATGTTTCATGTTTTCGTATGTCCTCTCGACGAGCTTTACGCTGAATTGTTTGGCGTCCTTGCGGTATCGTGGCGCAATTTAATCTTGAACATCACTTATCGATATGGACAATCGATTTGAAATAACCGTGGAATAATGCAATGTTTAACGATTTATAATTATTAGAAAAATTAATTATGCCGTCTTATTACTGCTTTCCGCCTATTCCGTGCCACCTGCCGTGATAGTATGATAATCGTCCGTTGTTTTACCAAAAAAACTTGAGATAACATTTTTAATTTTTATTGAACATTCATTTCGTAGTCGCAGCGCACATTCTGCCATGTGTCATATAATGACGGAATATGCGGTGTTGCCACACCGCCATCCAATATTTCCGATAGAGACAATTGCTCTGTCAACGTCAATTAAGAGGGCGTCCAATAATAGGATAATATTGAGCGTGCATAACGAAACGCACGTGATGCCAATGTGAGCGAGCGGGCATTGATGCTAAATACTCTGACCAGCCAGTTCGCTCGACATTAGGTGTTCTAAGTTTCAAATTACGTTTATTACTCGCACGATTTCAAAGTACTGACATGGAAATTACTCTCATAAATAGATATTGTAAGCTTATCGGACACAGATGCTAGAGTTGTTCGTGATTTTGAAATCATTATTATTATTATTCAACTGTAGCTTTAAACCCTCTCGTCGTGCAAGGGGACACGTGTAGTACCGTACAAGAGAAAACAGATTTGAGAAAAGAGATATTATACAATGTGTTTAACATTTTATGCTACACGTACATAATACGCTTAATCACTGCAGCTGACAATTGCTAGGATAAAATGGCGCTGGATGTAAATGGATGGTGGTGACAATTGACCCGTTAAGGAGTACTTTAACCCTACATATATCTATATATTTACAAGTATTGCGGTGTCATAGACAATTCATAAATAATTCACATGCTGTCGTTTCGTTTGGTGTGCAACTCCCATCACCTGTATAGTAAGTCATTGATCTCAAGTTAAATTCGATCTCCCTAGCACAAGCTTTAAGAGATTCTTGGGTCGGCGCCAGAAATAAAACTTACGAGTTTCTCACTATCCAGTTTTATCTTTTTTTTCACTGCCAAAGCTAAACACGTGCCTTGCAATGACCATTCTTGATATAAGTATTATTGTCGGTTACTTAACAGTAATAACAAAACTCGAACGTTTAACGTTCTTTGTTGTCGGATCGTGCACGGAAAGACAATTTCTATTAACGATAAAATCGTTTAAGAGCATCGCTTCAACCAGGCTGACATCTAACAAATCACGTTCGTTATCTTAATAATTTCCATATAGGAATCGCTCAATACCGTTCAGTGCCACAGACTGTATAAAGTTTTGACCTTTCATTCGTTCACGATCCATTTTCCGTGCAAATTCGACATAGCATGCGAGCAGGCAATGGAAACTAAGTGCTCCGGTAATTGGTTTTTGGTACGCTTGGCATTTTAGTGGCTCGTGCTCAGATCTTCGCGGCCGAATTGGAAACGGTCAATGCACTGCTCGTAGCCTTTGAATGCATGCATAGTGCTCTGAAAGAGTTAAAAATCCCATTAAAAAATATTGTAAGTAGTCAATCTACACTCTACAGCCGGTGTTTACTCACTAGGTATACTTGGTCCGAAGTATTAGTCCATAGTAATATACATATTAGCATAGTAGAAATCTACCCGCGCAAGTTGACCTTTTAATTTAACTGAACTGAAACAAATACGGGTACGTTCCATTTCAGCGATTGTTAACGATATCTGTCACATTACTAATATAATTAATTTTAATGTGTCTATTATACACGTGTTATGCAGAATAATAATACTTTATTTCACTCCGTTTAACGCGTCAGTTACTGAATCAACATTGATCAGTCTACGATTGAGTGTCATATGTTGCCGTCAATTCAATATCATGCTAATCTGGTACGTCTGACGCTAGGTCAGTGACCGGAGATGCTTTGTATCATTGTTGACGTTCTTATTTGATAATATCGTAATGGTTAATCCGTCTGACATAATGGATTTAATGCTTGTACTAACTTAATCCGTTTTTTTTTTTATAATTGGCTTAAGATTTTATTTTAAAAAAATGGTGTTATACGCGAGCTCTATCTTAAAAAGTTGGAAATTAGAATTTAAATTTCACATACCTTAATAATGTTTACTGTTAAAGAAACGGTAAATTTTGAAGCGATAGTCTAACTAGATATTCGTCGAAAACTTAACTTCACTAATTATTATCTGATGAGCAGTCAAGAGATTCCAGCTAAAAGTCGTAATTAAATTTCGTATAGGTATAATTTTTAATAAATATTGCGCTTGCATTGAAAAAGAAAAAGGGTAATGATCTTTTTGCGTTCGGCCAGTCTCTCGGGGCAATGGCAGTTTTCAATTTAAAATTCAAATAGTTTCCATTTTTAGTTCTTTACAGTGCACGACGTAATAGCATAACTGCACTACTAACGTTAAAATGTTATGCCTGGAACTGTTTGTTGTAATATGAAATTCAAAATAGAAGGAAAACAAGCGCCCATTCTCCATAATTGCAACAAAGTTTATGTGAATTACTTTTCATAAAAAATCCTTCGTAAATCAAATTGAATCGTGGTTGGATTGCGCGCTAAATCCAGCGAGTTTAAAACTGCCGCCATTATTGACGGCGTTCTTTTTGTTTTCCCGCCATTATAATGCAAATAGACAATCGTTTCGTTTTTAAAGATCATTTCGTAACGCCATGCGCTGGTTTCTCTCATAGTTCCATTTGTAACCAAACGTTGTAGAATTCTAATTTCTTTTAACAATAGTCAACGCTCAGTGGCCGTTGGAACATTATAGTAATCTGGAGCCGTTGTAATATTTTAAGAAATATATTTAAATATTCATTCCAGCTACTTACTTCGAACTGGTTTGTCATTTTAAAATTATTCGCATCCTGAGCAAGTTTACACAACGAGTATGAACAATACATTTCGACACAATCAACAAATTTAGGAAAATCTAAAGACAATTGGATTTTTGAAGGCGAGACAGCATATAATGTAGGTACAAATTTGGCATGAGTTTTGTGATAAAACGTGACATGTATATATATATACCTTACGTATAAAATTGATATTCAATTAATTATTTCCTCAACTGATGCCAATAAACAATACTAACAGTTACCACCAAATGAAAGGTTAGATAGATATCTGAACATAAAGATGTATTGACTTGAGTGTGGCCGGTGGAAATCTTTAGTCTCTATCTAGTCTTTATTATATATATATATATATATATATATATATATATATAAAGGTGTTTCTTTCTTTCTTTGTATACATAACATTTTAAAAATATAAGTCATCTTTTATAGCGTACTTGTCAGCGGTACGACAAACGGAGTGATAGTGTTACGAAAACGCCATTTCAAGTCTTCGCGATATCAAAATGTCGTAGTAAATCATTCATTTTAGTACAAGCGTATGCATTTAATACAGTTACAGTTCATTGAACTCTCGCTCGTATAAATCGAAGGGTATTTATATAACGTTTATTGCAAAATTATTTGACGGTAATCAACACGTGATGGTGTAATAATCTTCTTTTCTTATATATAAAAATCAATTGCTGTTCGTTAGTCTCGTTGAAACTCGAGAACGGCTGGACCGATTGGGCTAATTCTGGTTTTAAAATAATCGTGGAAATCCAGGGCAGGTTTAAAATATGAGAAAAAAAGGAAAGATTTGGAGGAAAATAGGAAAAACAGCATTTTATTTTTTCCATATAAACTGCTTACCTGTCAAACGTAATATGATGTACGTCTCGTCAAATATGATTAAAATCGGCACAGGTATCGGTGTAACTAAACTATTTATTGATTGTGAGGCAGTACGAAGTTTGCCGGAACAGCTAGTATTACATAGTTATCGAGTATACAAATTATTATTTTTTGCTACCAATTATAACAAGTTCACGAAACATGTTTAATTAGAAAACGGTTAAAACGTTTGTGTTAATAGTTTAGCTGTTAGCTGGTTCAATGTAGCGTTACGTTACCTGATATATAGGAAGAATTATTATTATGACTATTGCCCAGATCCATTTCATTGAAGAATTGTTATTGCTAACCAATTCCAGTTATTTAAAACTACGAATATCACTTAATCAACCATAACATGAGCTTGAATTTTATTATAAAGTTTTAAGATAATGCAAAACACGCATTGTCGATAAAGCTTTCTTTATAGACTTATGTTATTAAACCGTTCTTTGTAAATTAGCAGAACAAATGAAATTTCATGAATTATTTTCTGAGTATACGGTTAATGAACTGCTATTAATTAAGTCTAGAATCGATACACAGAAAAGTCGAACGGCGGATTAATAAGTCATTAATTCGTTATATGGGGTTAATGAATCAAAAATTTGTAAATTAATATTTAATCACAATCGTATTCGTACAAAATATTTAATGTATCCGAAATAGGATTGATATCTTTGGATGAAACTAAAATAAATAAAATGTTATATTCAATACACATTCACTCTACGTATAGACAATTCTTAAACGAAATAAATTCGTAATTAAAATTAATCCTAATCAATCTATATACATATTATAAATACGAAAGTGTGTTTACGTGTTTGTCTTTCTATCGCGTCTAAGCGGATTAAAGGATCTATTTGATTTTTGGTATGGAGATAGTTGAAGGGCTACTTTTATCGCGGAAAAATATCTAATTGCTGCGGAAAAACACGTTTGAACATAGTAACGTTTGGATTAATATAAACTGTAAAGAAAATTAATTTTTTGAACCACGCAGGAGAAGCGGCATTTAATATCTAACATTAAATGCAGGAAACAAAGCAACGGTCGTATGTAATCAAATAGTTTCATCACCAGTTAACCTGATTAATGTACCGGTACAGAAATTTTGAGTAGGTATAAAAATAGATCGTAAAATATTTCGTTCGTTTTATAACTGTCAATATCAACTCACGCAGGCTATATTATTTACACCTGTGAAAAAAATTATAGGTCCTCTTTGAGTCCTCGTCAAATACAGAAACGTGATTCTGTAGCTATACAAGTTTTTAATTAAATAACATGTTCGGTTTTTAATAACGAGCTGGTTTTGTATATGTCAATTTACAATTTAATTTATTTGATGAACGATAAAAATATTGGTAAACATCAGCGGGTCAGCAGTCAGCACCCCTGTAGTTTTTAACCTTTTTATTTCACAAATGTTCCATAAAAATAATATTACTAAATATATCTGATAGTATTTTGGAATAAATAAAATATTTAATATCAATAGTTATTTTCTCTTTGACGATGATGCAATTCAAGGTAGAATGTACTTATGTACAATATATACTTTGATATGTAAATATTTTATTTCAACATAGATTTATTTTGTCTTGATAGAAATAAATTTACGAAATAATTTAAAATATACGTTTTATGAAAAGAATATTTTCTTGTGAAGGTTTGGTGAATTTTCGTGTAAAGTAGAAAATATAAGCTTTAAAAGCGTGTTTAGTAAAGAATTCACTGAGATCTCACTCACCCACAAAAACACGTTTTAGAAATAACACATAGATATGAGATAAACGCAAGCCTATCGCTCAATAAAATGGTTTGTGGAAAATATTATTTAAAATAAACGTTACAATTAATTAATTTACGTTTATTGTCTGCATCACTCTAACGTGTATTTTAATGGTACCAGGACTACAATACATAGTATACATTTCCTACCTTACCTACAATATTCTGCGATCACAATGTCCAATTAAACTTTGGTTCGATTTATCCAGTGTTTAATACCGGGGATAGTGTTACATCGTACAACTTTGAAAACTTCGACGTATTTTCAGTACGCGGAACTACAGGAATAATGGAATAGTTCATCCGAGGCCACTATCGTATGAAATTGATACCTACACAGCTACATATGTATATATGTGTGTTTTGGAATAGAAGATAAATAGTGCGCGGTTTTTATTTGATTGTAAATACAATTACCTAATGATGGAAAACAATGGTATTGAATAACATAGTCATTTGTCTTACTTATCATTGAAAATATACAAAATAGCAGCTAGAAATACCTCATGGTAAGTGCGATGTAGCAGGCTTGTCTAGAATGTGCCTTCAATCTTATCTGGAGTAATCCTAAATTGCAAGATTTATTTTTTATGATAATTTTTTTATTAATTCTCATAAGTTGTTATATTCTTGATATAACTTTATAACAATAGTCGGCTTCAGTATACAAGATCATGAGTTCAGTAATATGAACAGAGACGGTTGAGCGCCAAAAATCTTTTGACAGCAGAATATTGATTCTCGTAATATTGGCCGATGATCTATTGTCACTTTAAATAAGATTTCGGAAGCACGCCCAGAATATAAATCAGAATATATTTGGGAAGCTCATTTTTATTATTGCTACGTTGGTACTGCAGATGACGCCATTGTCATTGTGTTGTTATTCTGCGTGAGATTACGATCAGAATTTGAAGCTGAGTTCAAAACACATTGAAATACTTTAGAGGCTAAACTCGTTTAATTTTATTTCATGGACGTGAGAACATCAGTGTTATTGGTACCAATTTTCTGATTACACAATGACTTCCTTCAATGTTGAGATTCCTAACTACAAAAAAAATTAGGTAATTAAAATAAGTCCCTTGTTCAAAGTCTTACAACTAATAGGTAGGTAATGCTGAAAGTTCCAATTGAGAACTAAATCGACAAATTCAAATTCAAATTGTTTTATTCATCATAAGGTACATACATACACTCAATGAAGGTCATGTTTTAGTCATCTTAATTACTTCGGCTTTGTTTGCCCCTCATACTACATTTACATTTACACTTTGCTACATAATACATTTTGCTATTTATATTGAATACTCAACACAAATATAGCATAAACGCTTGATCAACATTGCATCTCTTATAGGTATTGTTATAAAAACGAATAGTCTGACGTTTACGTAACTGTTGAATTTATACAAGTATAGGCGTGATTTTAAGATCCTTCATGGCAAGAGAACACACGTCAATATGTTCTCACACAATTTGGCGTGTCCTTTTCTGCGTATCACGGCAAATGGCTTGGACGCGCTTCGAATATGCGGCGAGATAAGCGGGATCTCTTACTGTTACGAGTATTGGGAGTCTGCTAGTGAAACCGGGTCGAGTTTTAGAATATTTTGGGGAGCTTCACATTCACATGATAT
The DNA here is from genome assembly GCA_018245675.1 of Agara michaeli. NCBI lineage: Eukaryota > Metazoa > Arthropoda > Insecta > Lepidoptera > Hesperiidae > Agara > Agara michaeli. Next base: position 12,513 of record DWDX01001100.1, on the reverse strand, counting down.
AACAAAATTTTCCCGAAGAAGAGGTTAAAAACGATAGATCCCCTAACGTAATCTCAAGAAAGGATTTATTCCGGTTGTAATATGGTAGTTGCTGTCTGGGTTGCTCACCACGCTTGCTAGATTATCTAATATTAAGTCTTCGGCCTGTATGGCTCGCTGAGTGAGACAAGCAGGTCATCACAGATATTACTTACTCAATAATCAGTATATCCCTTTATGATGAAAGTTTCTTTTATCAAGATTTTATTTCCAGAATTCCTAAAAAATCATGTGATTCCATAGGAAACTAGACAAAACATATAATAATTTATATGACTTTTTAGCGGTTACTGTTTAAATAAATAATAGTAGCAACAATTGTTGTATAAGATAAACTTGGATGGACGTTTGCAACGCATTCCTACAGGAATAGGAAGAGACTACTTTAGGATTTAGCGTAACAAAGGCGAAGGTAAGAAAATAAAGCAGTATAAAAAATTCAATACAATAAACTGTAGTATATTGTCTACTTGGACTGGTTTCTTCTACATTAATACTACACAAAACGTTCAATTCATTTAAAATAATTTAAATAGATAAAAAAGTTTTATTTCTAATCCAAAGCTTGAAACATATTAGTTTCTTATCTTATTTCGTTTTAGTATAGATTCATATTTTCAATATCATGGTTTGATCAAAATCGCGTAAAAATATTTTATTGCATGTATCTGAGGTAGAAGCCATGGCGATTCTTTATTTTTCATAATATATTAATACAAACAAAAAAAAATTAATAAACATTTGTCTTAAACTGAAATGAGTTAGGAACTATTTGTCTCAAACAGTATTGCTTTTTATATCACCGCCGAGAATGTCTATTATACAATTTTATACAATAAAGCCGTTCTATCGATTCCGCAACTTCAGCATGTTTACAAAGTTCTCCGGAAGTCTGGACTGCTTCCAAAACTTCTTTTGTTCACCAAATATGTCTTTTGAGCAAGTTAGTGACTTGTCACTTAAAATTGATTAAAAAATGCTTGAGAAGACGATTTTTGTATATTAACATTTCATTTAAAAAACTGTCTTTTTAATGACACCTTATCGCAGTTCTGTTTCCTAAAAACAAGCGAAGACTTCCTTATTGAGGAAGCATAGCATTGAATTAGTATAATGGTAAGCTGTCGTAGTAGCCCGTAGATATCAACTGATCGAATACTAAAGCCTCAGGTTGTACGAGTCGTATGTTAGCGAGCCGAAACTACTCATAAGGTTAAAAAATGAGATGTAGAACACCACAAAGGCAGTTCTACGTAATGTAATATACTATTTTCGCGGTGTTTTGACGATATTTTTAATGTATGAAATATTTCTGTATTTGTTTAAACTATGGAGAAAAATTTTGTAGAGTGCTTCTTCTGTTGTGTTATGTCATATCACGGTCTCTGAACTTCTATATTTGTAATATCATTATTACGTAGTGTTGTTAGATTGTTAGCCACCGGTGTTCCATTTATCGAATTTTAATTAAAACTAAAGTGTAACTGTGATCCTTTTCCTTCATATAATTTTAGCAAATTTAGATTTATATTTCTCCGCTTGCTGAGAGTATTTAATTCCTATATTATATTACTTATACCTATTTATATATCTGTATTGATTTTGCTACAATCTTTTGCTGTATTTTTATTTAATGACTACGGAAATATTTTAATAATATTTCACTGACAGCTAAAATTTTATGCCCAGGCATCAAAGTCCATTTGCGTCGATGGCCATTATTTTCTCGTTAGCACATCGCAATGTTAAGAGTACTTTCGGAAACAACGTCTTCGGTCGGATAGGTACGTTTTCCACATGTAGGAATTCTAATTAAACTTATACAACAGTCGGATCCTTAGATGTGGAGCGATGAGTTACGAAACTTAACCGGGTTATGCGAGCATTGTACAAGCGTTTCGGGAATATCGACTGAGCATATTTGGACTTGACAATATTCTATATACGTAGGGAGATACTTATTATGTAAGCTTTGATTTAATGAATTACTATTAAAATTGCATAATTGTAAATTAATTAAATTACTAGGTAAATAAATTAAATTACTTACCTTACAAATTATTGAAATTACTTAGCTTACAAATTAATGATATTAATTAGCTTAACAATTAATGTAATTACTTAGCCAATAAAATTAATATAATTAGTCAGCTAATAAAATTAACGAAATTAGCTTTTAAATTAATGAGATTGCTCTTGTAAATATAATGTTGAATTGTTAACATATTTTTTCCGACCCTTTTATTGGACAAACACATTACCATAGCTGGACACGGGACCTTTCCTTTACTGAAATAGTGGTAGGCTATGGTCCTCAAAATTCTCACTATGCGAACAGACCTAAATGTACGAGTAGGTATGTATTATTGAAAGAATAGAAAAAGAACGTCAGTTTTTTACACATTAACGTTTCTTATGTGTAAAGAGTGGACGATATCAAGCGAGGCGGGATACATAGACTGCAGGACTGCCACAAATTGAAAATGGGTTTTTCAGCTGAGCAAGTAGTAGTAAATATTGAGAAGGATAATTTTCAGGTTGCGAACCTTATTCTGAAGATTGTTGCTAGTGTCTTATTTTATGATCCTATGTACAGTAATTAGTATAAAACGCAAATGTTCCTCGACATGATAGGTTGTTTATGTTTGGTAAGCAAAAATCGTTCACAATGGAACATGCATAGATAGCAAAAATAATGATGCCTGAACAGACATTAACAGTAACGTGTGTGTAGAATAATAGCTTGCATATGTACTTTCCCTAACGGGTTCTAAGAATATCGATGGAAATATTCAGGGGACAATTTAGAGGCTTATCAGTCACTTTCAGGTCATTGAGCGTCGGAAACTGTATTTTGCTAGTTAGTTTTCTCCTCGAGCAGAGCGAAAGTGATTTACATACTCTATCATTTGAGAAAGCATTATGGACCTTTTTGGATAACTTTTAATTGAATTTCATTTAGAATGTTTTCACATAAATGTGGTGCTCTGATGCGGATATGTACAAACGAGAACGGAACACCTAGAAGGATATGAGCAAAGTTGTAAAGCTAATATTAAATAATTAAGTATACATACCAGTATTCGCTCAGTGTGCGCAAATTCAACCGACATTTACTTTATTTTTCAGCTTGAACAATTTGATTTCAATTTCAATATAGCAAAAATGAGGTTTAGTTTGACTAAGCCGTATTTAAAAGCAAAATCGCGTTTTTCTGTCAGTTCCTTCTGTTTCACATTAATATCTAATATAAACTTACATAATGTTTAATTCTGTTCAATATACTTCATATATATATTTGCTTTTTGCACTCTTTCTCCATATAAAGTGTAGCTTTGCCAAGTCTCACATTCCTCCGATCTGCCAATATGCTTAAAAAGGGGTACAAAGTTTTCTCTTTACTTATAAATTATATTTGTTATTGTATTATACATCTTTAGTAGGTACCTACTTCATCTTAGTCTCTTATGTTTACTACTAACTATTTAGTGAGACATTAACTTGATTTCGATGATACCGTGTAAGTTTTTAAACGAACATGTGACTATAAATTGCTGTGAGGTTTCCTTCATAATTTTCAGTTAGTACCTACCATAAAAGTACATATTAAACTCCAAAAAAGGTACTCTGTTTTGTCAGTTACTTATTCCATCGACAGTTTTTTACTCTGGCCTTGTAGATAAGTTATTTACAGCTTGCACGTTCACTTTTTTATGACTTTGGGAGGGTACGGTGAAAAGCCGCCCTTTATTTTTCTCTCTTTGGAGACTTTTGGTAACTTTAAAAAACTAGCAATTTCTGAGTTCATCAGTATCGTACCCTTTGGTGACGTACCTATCATGCACTCTGATATTGTTGACACACTGACCAGATAGAGAATTTAATGTCTTAAGAGCCAAACATCTGTGATTCAATGTCATCGTTTAGCGACTTAATTTTGCAAAATTTCTTGTTACATTGACTGTAGATTGACCGTAGCAACATTGTAAAAGAAATAAGACACAATGTTTAAAGATAACATTTAATTCCTGTTTTTGTTGCTTTATGTTATCCGTATTCGGCTCAATACAGACTTTACTCTGGAAAGTAATGTATTTATGAGATAAAATCGAATTCCCCCTTTCCCGTTAAAATTCGTTCCATGAATAAAGCTGTTTCTCGGGGGACAGTCATCGGATTCGGCTTCTAAATTGGATCTGAGTTTTCTCAGTCGCGATACGTCAAAGTCTGTTCCAATCGGAGGACGTTTGTGATGTAACACGCATCGCTTGTCACGTGTTATCGTGCGCGCGTACCTCTTTCAGTGCCTACCTGATATTTATTAGTACTGGTACGCACGCACAATAAATGGTCCGCGATGAGCCAGAACTTGAAATCTTCCTTTGTTTTTTTTACTATTATTTTATAATAGTAGTTGTTTGTTGTTTTCCTTTTACTCCCGAGAAGTAAGAGTAGGTACTTATCTATTATTAACGGAGTTATTACCCACAGGTCTGATTACGAAGTCTACAGACGGTACTAGTGTATTTCCGTTCTGTTATAATATGAAGTAGAATATACATATAGGTTTGATTTTAAATATGTACTGTGTATGTATAATGATAAAAAACGTTAATTAAATTCGAAGAGTCAACGTGTTTTAATTAATTAATTAAATAACGAATATCTTGATTTTTGTAGTAAAAGCTGATGAGCACAGATATGGTTCGTTCCAAGCCAATCATTTCGTGCTACATGCGTTTTAAGATTACCTGTGGACTCCGTACCCATTTAACATCGACTTAAAAATGTTAGTGCAAGTGCGTTTTACCAAAACACATACTGAAAACAGTCAACGACAGCTTCGGGTTGCCTTTTTAAATTCAGCTGCGGATGCTGTCCATGGGTACATAGTCCCAGTACACAAGGAATGCAACATTCCCGTGCGCGACTACTAGTCCGTTTTGACAGACATCACCAGACGATAAAACGAGTTTATTGGTTTCTAAAAGAAAAAAATACGTATAATATTGTATATCGATAATGAAAATGGTTTCTGACTGCATTTTTATATTTCAACAGATTATATTAGTGTAATACAATTCAAGAGCGAAGTGTAATAAAGTATTATATATAAAATATTAAGTCTACAAATATAAAAATAAACACGAATTAATAGGGGATAATGTTGAGACATAAATGAGAGAAAAAAAACCAGAAGTTAAAAATATTTCAAATTAATGTGGCACCTGAGATTAGAACTCTCGCCACCACTACGACTATACCATTAATCTCCACTCAGGCAGCTTGCCACCGCGCTAATCTGGCTTGAATTTTAGCTGCATGCATTCGTTTATAGTCATACTTTAAGGTCTCTTACCAAGAATTATGGTATCGTGCGCTTACATACAATGACCACATTTAAAAAAAAAAAAAAAAATACAGACGAATTGAGAACCTCCTCCTTTTTTTGAAGTCGGTTAAAAAGTAATCTTATTTCGGATACGGAATCGCTGTCGGGTTTGATTGCACCATTGTCTTTCGCTTCTTGTTTATATTACAAGCTAGTAGCGGTTAATTCCAGTATTGGACGGCTGAGTAATTTGGAACTAAAATTCTGTAGATTTATTTCGATATGGATATCACGCTTTTGCACTGCGCGATTCTTATACAACGTTACACACGTTGAAATAGAGTAATAAAGGTTTGCGTGCTAATCGATTTGTACTAAATCAAAATCACTATAATAATTACGGTATTGGTAATACATTGGTCATAATCTCCGTATCTGTTTCAATTTATAACGACAGGTAAGGTATTTTCAAAAAATGGATTCCTATGTGAACTGCAGGAACTCGGATTATCTGTGGCGTTGCAGGAGCCGGGAAATAAAACGTTCCTGCGGGACGCCATTCGTTCCCGTACCGCTAGCGACGGGATAACGTGTCTTATGGAATGTTCTGCGAACATTTTCCTCTCAATAAATGTAATAAATAAGGTGCGCGTCATAAAGGAACAAATCGTCCACCTGTGATAAAATGTGTTTATTTCCTTCATAACTTTTTTAGTTCTTACACAAAGTACAAATAAATTATTTGGATTGTTAGTCAAGATAGTTTTTCTACGTTCTTGTTTAAGCATTATAATTGCTTATTTGTTATCAATAAAGTATTTATATGTTATTGTGATATTTTTGTTATTTATATTAATTGTGTGTATTATAGTTGTAAAGTTATATATAATTTTATTTCATTCTTACTTGCGCCAGTTTAAATAACTATTGAAATTTTCCTGGAATTAAACGTGAGTTAGACCTGCGGGGTGACACTCACTTACTCACTCGGTGGAGGGCGCACTGACGTGAGGTGACCATTCATTATTCGATAAGAAAAATGGTAGATCTCTATATTCAGGGTCCATCAGCGCCAAAGTTTATTTTTGTAAAACTATTTAATGCTACGCTCATATTAGCCTGCACTGTGAATGTGAGCAACAACAGTCCGCCGCTTTGTATACGAGGGCGTTGCCGTCGGGTGTCGGATAAATCTCCGATAACTTTTTTCCAGAATCCCTTCTCGATTTTTAAATTCAAGTACGCTCCGAGCATTATGGAAATTGATTCGAGAATCACCGACGTAATATGCCTTAAGATATAATAAAAATAGGTACTCCTTATAAAACTTCGGCGGAAGCGCGAAGCTTTACAGAATTCACAAACATTTGTTTATAAGATTTTTCTTTTCACTCAAAGAGCTAAAAAGATATAGCACTTGTTTTTTATTATTTTAAGACGGTTTTCAGCAAGTGGCTACTTTACTGTCTGACTTAACGCAAACGTTTGTCGGAGGGGTAGCTAAGTGCTCGCAATAAATTGTTCAGTGTAGGTATAACTCTCAGGTACTCCTTCATCAGTCAAGCCTCTCTCCGGTTGAACGTTAAATGCTTTTGTTTCTTTATCTTAATGGAACTTGTGAAAATCACGTTTGTAATAATAGAGGACAGCGACGACAACTTATATAGGTCCGTGCATAATATTATTTACGCTGTTATGGGTCGCTCTTTATGTTTTAAACATTATGTAGATAACTGTACTTAATTGAAAGTGCACTAATGCTGTAGATTGTACGAAACAATGTGCCAAATGCCGTTAATTTCGACGATAAATGAATATCGAGCGCCGGGTACTCTTGCTATTTGACAGATGCGCGGTATTTGTCAGCGCCCTCAGCTCGCTGGCAGCTGCTGAAAGCTAATGACTTACAGACATGAAATAAATGCGAATGATTTTATTTAACGTGCAGTGAAACGTACAAGACTCAGACACATTTAATTACTTCATTCTGCGTTAGTATAAAACTGATGGTTGTTTTTTACTTACAACAACAACAACAACATTACATTACATTTATATATTTCTTTTCCTTTATGGGATAAACCGGGCCAAATGGTTTCGTATCTTTACAGAAGTCTTGCTAGACTATGTGTCTTTTAGGGTTGATGTACGAGACATAGAAGAAGTAACCAAACCGTTCTTGAAAAGTAAATATTAATTTTAAGCGCACAATCTCGACAGGTACAATTTTTCGTAGCAAACATGACAGTAAAAGGTTTGAATTAGATTTCTTTTGCTTGCTTAAATAAATACTAAAGTTTGCGAACTTTTGCTGTTTGTAATATAAATGTAAATAGTAGCATTATATTAGCACTGTTTATTGTTTAGATATAAAATGTGATTTTACATTCTGCAAAGAAAATGCTTATAGCCTGGTTGCACATTTTAAATAATACCCCATAAGTATACACGAAGTGCTTGCGCAATATTGGTTTATAGATGAAATAGCTTGGCGTGAATATCGTAATGAGTATATCAGTAGTGTTATTACAGTCTATTGGTCGGCGTTAAATGAATTTAAATTGTAACTTTTGTATACTAATAGTAGTTAGTCGTGCATTGTTTTCCGCTGCGAAGGGTAACGGGAAAATCCACCACAAAAAAAGAGACGCGTTTCGACTTGGTCCTGAAGATAGCAGTGTGTCAGTGTAATTATTCACAGACTGATTCTTGGATATTTTTGTGATTCATAGAAATCTTTCAAAACGGTCATGGGTTATTTTTTCCATCGAATATTTTAGGTAAATATCCCAAACCTCGATTTTATTTAAAATTATCATCATTAAAAAAGTTTTAATCCATCTCAGATTATACGTATAATAGTACATATTTATAATTGGGAGTATAAACGTTATTTACTCTACCGTGTAATATTAATTGTAGGTACAACTACATAGTTAGTATTCATAATTGCATATTCATAATCCTTATTAAATAGAGCTACTCAACCGCTTTAAGTAGTTACTAATTGATTATACCAAAGTGTTATTGCGTAGCTTACACATTTATATGTATGTACGTGTGTGTACGCATTCTACATATATGCACGGCTTAATTACATTACGTTTGTGCAATTTGCTTTAATGCCAATTAATAACTATCATTAATACCCATACATTAACGACTAAGTAAGTCGGTATTGTGACTTAACTACACCGTAAAATTTAATCATACTTAATCTTATTGTTAGAGAAATAAAGTAGTTATTGTTAATTGAGCTTGGGTTAAACAGTTCTTACGTAACGGTGTTGGGCGAGCAGAAAGGACGGCAACATACTTCATAATATGCGGATAGGTTGGAATGGGTTAATTGTAAATCCATTATATGATGTCACATCAGGTAGCCATCATTCAGACGCAAACTGAACACCCAATGGCATTAAAAATGTGTCTATAGAAAGAAAGTGATGTCACATTTTTTAAAAGAAAAATAAAGATTAACGGTGTTAAAGTGATGGATGATACTGTAGAATACCACTGTAGTAATAGAGTAGGTAAAAAGGCAATTTTGAAAATGAACTCCGATATTATCGAAAAAAAAAACGAAGTAATATTACGACTTGACAAGTTGTCGTTGAAGTAAGACAGAGAAATTGTGTCATTATAATATAAATTGGAGTTGATGTAAAACTTTCCCTAGAGACACTTTTTCCGAATACTGAGCCATTTTAGTCTGTTGGTGAAAAAGTGAAATTACAGTCATATTTTCTATGACACTGTTTCAATCGTTGAAGAAGTTAGTGCTCGAACTGGTTAAAAAGTTTTTCGGTCAGGTTTGGATAAAAAAATACATCTCCCCATACATAATGAATCATGGATCATACAATTGTAAATATACTTTACCTTACTTTTTAAACGGGAGAGAGCATGTTTTAACCACGAGAAGACCGCAGTTCCTATTTTTATGTCAGAAATTACAAATTCGCACATTTCTTTTGGACTGTCATTGGAAAGCAGAGATTTTTCACAGAGCAAAATTTGAATACCATTACAATTAGTGGCCCGTAGAGTATTGTTTTTATTTTTGAATTAATTTATAATTTCTAACAGCTGAACCTTTGTATAATGTAAGTCATTATCCTTAATATGTATTTGTAGCGTAGAAATTATAACTTCCTGACACGAGGAAACAATGAAATTGAAAGAATTGTAATTGTGGTCGAATATACATGATATTGTGCTACAGTGAGTAATGAATATCAGCTGGACTGAACGCCATATTGCCATTAGTAGACTAAACTAATTATAAGTAGTTTTAGTAACGTGACGCGCAACGCCGCTATTGTCCAACGGTGATCCCAATTACTTTGTTTTGTTTGTCAGTTACCCGTGAAAGGTTATGTTATACGCTCCAAATCATCTATGCCCTGGTGTAGGCGGTATATAGTAACAAAAGTTTTGATGAATATGTCCAATTTTGTTACGAGATTATTGTTATTAATGAAGTGTATTAGGTAACACGCAAAATAATTTGTAGACTATTAATCGGGGAAGTTTTGCGGAACATTGTATGTTTAGATAATAATAAAATTTCCTAATGTTTTCTAAATCAAAAAGTACTCGCATTTGAAGACTGCTTTCCAACATCACGTGACCAATATGCAACGGAACGGAACGATGTTTTTTTTGTTGTTATTATCTCTCTCTTTCGTTCTTTTCTCTCTTTCAGGTTTCGGGACAAGACTATGTTTAATCGTGGAACGTTTATACGAATAAGTAGACCTAAATCTATCAATATGATAAAGTAATAAATTTTATTTCCTCCTTGGTCGATCTCGATATCGCGGAACGACTGTCCTTAAGATTGATATTTACTTCCTTATAATTAGATTGCCGCTCAGTCTAGTGATTGCCTCGAATAATGGCTCCCCGGTGAATGAGTATATCAACGGAAGCAATTTCTTCGCTAAAATCAAATTATGCTATGAACGTAGCTGTTAATTTTGGAAAGGATCTATATGGGAGAAAATGTCTTTGTAATTGTAATTGTAATTGTAATGTAATGCTTATTAACATAAAACATATATTATGTATTCATGATGTTGGCTACTAATTAGCGATAGTAGCCGATATGGACATAGCATGTGTCTGATTAAATCGATTTAATGTCCCCCACAGATACCTCTAGAGACATATGGGCGACCTATGATGATATTTCAGCACTAAATAAAGTCAAAAGATGCTGTAAAATTGATATGTGTACCTGGGATTCAAAGTGAAGTTGGCGAGGATTAATTCTGCACGGGATTTTATTCGAACAACAAAAATATCAAATTGAGTGAGAAATATCAAATATGTATCAGTGAATGCAAATGGATTGAATCTCCGTATCATCCATCCTTTTATACTAATGTTATAAATGTGAAAATAATTGGATTTTGTTCAAATTTGCTATGGGGATCGCTTCAGCTGAAAAAGGATACAACAGCTTAAGTACGTAGCTATATTTTTTAAAAAATTAAATCAACAAAACATGAATATATTTATACATGTGAATAGTCGATAATAGATAGTATGTGAATTTTTATAACTTATCTAGAACAAAGTAAGTTGTACTTGATAGACATATAATCTGTTCTGCGTTTGTCAGTATTGAAGATCATTCAACATCGAATATTAATGGCTAGTAATCCTGTCGCAGGGAGCAACGACCACAGCATAACCCAATATTACTTATCTGATACGTTATAGCAATAGTAAACTGTATAGCAATGTTATAGCAATGTAGGATGACAGTCGACTTATACGCAATGAAAATAAATATTTAAAAAAAGTAAGGTAAGTAGTACACGAACTGATTACTTCAGTTCAATCTAGCCATCGAGCATCCAGGCGCAAGATGGGGTGTTCGTGCTTGGTGAATACTCCGTCGATTCGTATAAAACGATTTGCATCTACTTTACTTATCCGCGCACCCACAGAATGGAGACTGCCTTTTGTTAAATTTTAAGCTCTTCAAAGCAAGGGTGAACGTGCATTTTTTCTAGAGAAACATGTCAAATTCTCCATCATCTTTCACGTCGGGAATATATACGATCTAATCAAGTGATTATTTTTATTGTACTGCATTTTACATACATATAATCATTGAATTTTCAATTAGCCTATAAAAATCTTTATTTTATTCTTTATATTTTGATTCTATGCCGTAAAATATCTGACAACTTTAAACCTTACTGAAAGTAATAACCGCGATTTTAATCTTGGTGGGCAGACGTTTGACGGCCTTAAGGCATGAGCCCTCGGGATTAAAGAGTGATCAATAATTATAATATCCTTCTTCTGGCTATCCTATCTTTCTTTATTACAAAAGAAATACAAAATGTAGAAATTTTATTAACAATGTTTAATTTCATTGAGGCGTTAATTTATTTTACAAAATATTAAAATGGTACTTATTATCTAGGTGCGTCAGTGTATCTGTAACGGGTAGGCTGTTCTATTTTTGAAATAAATACTTTTAATAAGCGTAAAACAGTTCACAGTAAAGATTATTTTTTCTATTGTATTCCCTTCTGTTTTCTTTTGTTTTTCATTTATAAATAAGCTATACAAACAGCTGACGGTAAGTAATTATCGTCCTCTCTGTGCAATATCACTTAAGAAGAGCTATGTCATCTTCGAAGGGTACTTATAGTTAGGGGATATCACTCTTCATTACTGTAGGAAATCAGTGTTCCCAACATACCACCTGCTTTAAATCATTGGAACAATTACCTGTGAGGAGGCTCTTGTATATAAAATTTTCGAGAACAGTTTTGTGTTGTTAATTTTGTGTTTTTTTTTGGTTAGATTGATAGTAACGATCAAATAAAAGTACAAAATTCGAACATAGTAGAGTAATTGAAATGAGTTAATATGTTGTTTCCCAATTATAGCAATGTAAGAAGTTTGTAAGTACTAGGTATCGTTTATAGTTACGCTGGCCCATTCAATATTTTCTCGCGTTCCAGCACAAAATCACGAGTAACATACATACATACCGTCACGGCAGGTCCCTAACGGGGTAGGCAGAAAGCACCGAGTGCCAAACATCTCTGTCCTTGCAACCCTGACGCGCCTCGTCTACATTCATCGCTCTCTTCATGCATGCACGCCGGTTT
>DWDX01001099.1:0-20466 GCA_018245675.1 Agara michaeli | reverse complement strand
GCTCACCACCTATTGCATTGTGGGACTTAAACGTAACTGGTGAACTGTGGGGGTGTACTACACTCCGCTACCCACCCCTTAAGGGATTACAGGCGTGATGTTACGAATACTCGTAGAAATCACAGAAATGGAACGCCCGGTGACCTTCGTTCTAAATTAATTATGCAAACCCGCGCCAAAGTTATAGTTTCAATCCGTACTAATCCGGATTTCTTACTAATCTCACTTACTGTTCCGACTACACTGTTACCATTGCGCTGCTTGCGCATTCATTTAAATAACCAACTAAATTATTTGCGGGTTATACTTAGTGTAACAGTTAAACATAGGTACTATAGTTAATGTTAATTCTTCTTTTGTACTGCCATACATTTTTCAAATCTTTTAGCGCATAACCAATAAATATTTTTGTTAATTCCAACTCATAATCACACTCTCACTCCGGAAGGTCTGGATTCAAATTCTGCGACGCACCTCTGACTTGTTACGCGCGTTTTATAACATATAAAAATGTAAATATCACTAGCTATAACTGTTAAGGAAAAAAATCGTGAGGAAAAATGTTATAAAATATACAATGTTTCTGAAGTGCGTAAAGTCTACCAATCAGTACTTGGCCAGCATCGAAGTATATAGCCTAAAACCGGCTCACTATGAGAGAAGACAATAATAGGAGTCCGAAAAAAAAGTCAGTAACCCTTTGCTTTTCACTGCTTTGGTATTTGTAATTGCACTGCCCATCAGATATTAAAACAGTTATATTTTTCGTACAAATTTTTGTACTGGATAACTGGATAATCTTATTAACATTTAATAGGAACTTGGCTAATTTAACAAATTTGCCAAGTTCCCTGTCTATCCTATAACCCGGTTCAGTTCCGCATCAAATCAGGCATCAGGCATCAAATCTGAAATCTATAAACTAACTTCACATCTTAGTCTACTTGCCCTGAGATTCCGTAGACATTAATAAATATAAAGTCAAGTACACTTACACCTAGATCGAGAATAAATATTTAAAGGTATAAACAGACGAACTTTAAATTTCGTGTATATACATATATCATCGTTCGATCAACGGTATAGGCCTACATATGTCCAGCGAAGCCTTATCAACCCCGTCGGCAGGAAGCTTGCAAATCGAGTTAGTAGAAGCCACATTTATGTAAGCGACATTTGTCGGATATATTTTTTAGGTATTGGTTACATCCCCTAGGCGGTTTTGGAGGGTATACCCTTACGACTGATGCAAAGTCAGGTTTAAGCAAAATTTCAAATCCATTTTTCAACCGCACCCAACAACCCACAGTGCATATACATACGACGTATTGATATACAAATAGTATTACATAATATGAATAAACTGTATATTTTCAAATATGAAGGTCTCGTTATTCATGCTTTATTCAACAATTTTCCTTAAGAACATACTGGTAGCTATAAAAGCTAATAGTTATTACACGCCGATAGGAAAAGGACGAAGAAAATTGCTACGTCACGATTTAAATTCCATTTTTAAATCAAATATTCGCTTCCCTCTTGGCCGGAGTCTATGCTAATACGAGTCTTAAAAATATACGGTGATCTAATTAATTTTGTTCCTATTACTACAGTGCAGTAGTGCAGTAGAATAACATACAGATTTAAGTATGACATTTGAGACACATCACAACTCCAATGCTAACGCCTGAATATCGTTAATCTGCGTTCGTTCGATCGTTACGTTCGTAAACAATAAAATCTAAATTCAAATTTCGAACAAATTAACCGGGAGACAAAATAAAATCGCACGGCACTGGTCTCGTTCGTAATAAAATTAACATCGACGTATAGCGACGCAATTGATAAACAAATTGGTGACTTAATGAGTTTTATTTGCGTTGGCATTGAGGTCCAAATTCCGGTAACCCAGTTCGCGCAGCCCCGATACGTGCACGGCTGACGCGGTCACGTTTAAAAGGCTACCTTAATTGTAACGATAATAGAGGTCGAATTTCGAGAGCGGTGTTGATCTTAGCTGGAAGACGTTAGCATCGCGAATTGTGCGAGGACGCTCGGAGGGTGCGGGGTGTCGCCAGGCTCCAGGGCCGTGACTTACATAACGCGAGAAAAGCGGATGTACAGCCCAGTATAACGTTATCTCGCTCTCGCTTTTTTAGGTCGAGACCACAGCGGGTAGCATTTTCTGCGCGACTTTGCGTTCGTTTGCATTAGTTAATCGCAAATTTTCATTACCCATTTTCGCCTTTGTATCGATATAAATATAATATGTTTATGCTCTACAAATACATATAGCCTTCAATTTGTGAATAAAACTATTCGTATTTACAATAAATTCACTATTACTTTTACAAATATGCATGTACTAGAATTGTCGTTGTTAAATTATTCTTAATACACTGTGTTATATCATACCCTGTACATGATACCTTTTCATTGTTATGTAAGAATGAATATCCAAATATCACTGTGGTGCTTTAACTTGTCTCGAACTGCTTTAACTTGTCTCTGTAATCAATCATTTACATATTTGAATAAGCGGGACATAATGCTTAGCAACAGAAAAAGTTTCTGTATTGTACCACGTGTTCGGTTCGTCCTATTATTATCGGTATATTGGACCGTGAGCCTTAGAGATCGCAATGTCAAACGACCAGTCGCAAGGAAAGCCTCTCCGCCGTGGACACGCCTTTACCCCGGCCCGCACATGTGCCCGAGCGCGCTGACATTTACGTAGTGAGCACCGCAACGCCGCGTAGACGCGCGTACCGGAGCCTCGCGCAGCGGAACACAAAAACTGAACACTTTCTCACGTTCGCGAAACGAAAACAGTGCTTTTAATTTGACAGTCTGTGCTGGTACACCGCGGGATATTTTTTAATATTTTTTTTATTTTTTTCTGTTCTTTATTTAAATGTGGTTCGAGGGTCGCTTCCCCCGAGAGTATCGCCATAGTAACGAATGACGTCAAGTTCACGGGCGGATAGTGCATTTTCGTTCAATAGCCCACCTACCCTTGTTTTCCGTTTTTTTTTCGGCGCCATGGCTTAAAGGTGAGGCTTTATACATTTTTTTCCCGATGATTCATTTGACGCGTATCGACGCGCTTAGTCATAGTCGTAAATGGTGATTTATTGAAATTGCAATTACATTGCCATTAACTGTTAATGGCATTTACCACGCAGTTAGAAACCTGTTAACTTCTATAATAAATATACGATAATATTTTTGTAAATTATTTTGCGCAGATATTTATGTGTTTCAAATGAGATATTTAATAATAATGAAAAGGAATTTAATTCAATGAAATTTAATGATACCTTAAATCAACTGACGCGGCAGACAAAATTGATAACACAGTAGAGGAACACGCGTTGTAGTTAAAAAAAATATCATCGTTGGGACGTATTCTGAGATCGTGCGAGACCCATTGGACAATGTACGATATTCCATTATGCCATCAATGTCAACATTGTTCGGGGCTGTTGTTGCGCGCATACAGTGCAAATCAACTCGATCCCAATCCGATTACACTAACACACGACCAGAGAGCGCCGTTCGGATTTCGCACACCAATCGCTATGATTCAATCAATGCATAAAGCCTTTTCATTATTGCACATATTAAATCAATTGACGATGGAAAGGATGAGAACAGATGCAATGCGGGTTGCGGATGATATAGGTGTCGTGGGCGACCAAGACTTTTGTATCTCGATCACATAGTTCAGATACTGGCTGATGGAGGAGGGCGGGGGGGGGGGGTGAGTGTCGAAGCATGTCAGTTTTGGAAGGATAGAGATATGTAGCACTCGCTGTTTCCTGCCTACCCTTTTAAGGACCTGCCGTAAAAGTGTAATAATAATGTATGCGTTAACTTTTTGCACTGTGATTCCACTATAACGTATTTCGCACGCGATTGTATGTAAGTATGTATAGTCATTTTTACATTGAATTGTGATATTTATGTGATATCAATTTGAAACGTGAGTTACGATGATTATATAAGAGACTTCTGTCATGATCACGTTGTAGAACTAGGAGGAAAATATTTTTATTATTGTTTTTGTCGTCCTTGCGTGTCGTTTTTCCGGTTATACTTAACTGCATATTTCTCAAAAACCGTGCATACAAATGAAAATTCGTTGTTAGAAGAATATAGTTTATATGATAATACATTTAAATACAGATAAGCGTAACCTTTCTAACATCTGTAACGAGATTTATCTCATCCATTATGTATCTGTGCAACTATGAAATAAAAAAGGTTCAATATTTATTGAATACATTTTGGATTTTTTGTGCTCGGTTGATAGTTTGTTTGTGAAATTAAGTAAAATGATTTTTTAATTACAAGAAAAATATTTAAAAAATCAACCACTAAAACTTATGAATTGTTATATTTCAATGTATTAGGGGACGTATTTATCAGGTTTTCGATAATTTCTTTGGACTATCATAAGTCTTAGGATAAGGACACTCCAGACTGATGAGATACCTATTCGGAATAGACGTTGAATCTGTTCCATTCTATTGATTCCGCCGCGAGATCAAGGAAACTTCAGATACTGACTCACTCATTACACATAGCTACTACAGCTCAAATCAAATCATATCGAATCGAATCGAATCGAATCGAATCGAATCGAACCGAACCGAACCGAACCGAACCGAACCGAACTGAACCAAATCAAATCTTATATTTATTTGCATGTCTGCCTACGAGTGTGAGTCGTTTCACGTCCCATTAGCCATTACCATAATTCTTCAGTGCCGTAAGTCTCGGGAACCAAATCTGGAACAAATCAGACTGTAGCAGAAATAGTCTCCACAATAAATGAGGACAATCGATAAAGACAATAATAGATTTTGTCATTCAGCCGTTGAGTTTAGCAGTAAACAAATGACATTTTTATACTTACTCGTATCAAAACATTCATTTTATTTTACACGTATTTATTAAACATTATATTTACTTATTTGTTCTGTGTCTTAGTGTAATAAAACTATCAAATGTCCGCAGTGTAATCAATTATAGCAAGCATTTCATATTAATTATTATTATTCTAGCATATCTAAAAATACGTTAATTAAATTTTCAACAATTAATATATTCTTATCGATCAGAAGGGAACTAAATATTTAACACAAGAAAATGTCATCAATTATAGTCGAACTATAATACAAAGTAAACAATCACAATTTATAACAGAAGAATGATAACAATCACACTAGACTTATGATTAAATAGCACTTGAATAAAATAATTATCTCTAAACGAATCGTCACATCCGAACACCACGAACAACGCGGGAAAACATAGCGCGCTATTCTCTTGTTTTTTTTGTATTTTCTTAATTTCTATAGGAGCGTTCCAGGTCCATATTTGAAATCGGTAACGATATTTATTGAAAAAAAAAACGTTTCAATAGAACATGGTACTTAACGATTCCTCGCCAGATCTGTAGAGCTGTTACTAATGCGAGGAAATATGGCTGCTATGTGTACGACAGTTATGAATTGTGCTGTTTTGAAATGTAACTGCTTGTTTATTGCGTTTTAACGATGTGCAAAGTAGATTATTTGCTTTACGAATTTATTTACGCACAGCGTATTATGAATTAAGTTTAACGTTAAGGGCGCAGCGGAGCGTGCTCCAAGAAACCTGTGCTCAAGTTTAACAGGCTTGATATAGTTTTTTCAATCCTATGTCTAATTATATGTATAAATAAAATCAAAAAAACTAGATCTTCACTACGTTTATTAATATTGAATACAAACCGTCACAAAGGAATAATTGATATAAAATCATTTACAACAGGGATGTTGAACACATTACCACAGTAAATATAAAGGTATTAACGTGATTACAATAAAAGGTACTTATAAGCGCAATGCATAATTTGATTTCAGGCTAACATAATTGAAAGGTCAGGCGAATGAGCATACGGGTGAATGAAGAGAGTACGTTCCGGAATACGCCAATTAGGATCAATGAGTGACACGGTGACATTTAATACACATTATGACACATCATAATAGGTTAGTTTTTTTCTTAAAAGTGTACGCGGTTTATTTTTCTCACCTGCCAATTGTAAACGTATTTTTTTTTCTGTATGCAACGTATTTGTATATAATCTATCGGTGTTACAATGTCACTGTAAATATTAATTAATAATAATAGAGATAATTGTTTGATCTATATTTTTAACCTATTTCATATTTTCTTTGCGGTTCTCACAGAGTAGGCTGCACCCCGGTTTCGAACAATACATTGTTAACGATGTCAGTCGGCCGCCGGGAATAATGGGTCGCACGGCTCTGTGTATCATTTTAACGTTACATTCAATATTATCGTGTGATTTAACGTTAAATAGTCAGATGTATCGCCGATACATCTGCGTGGTATATTGCTTGACCGGTCAATGACCTGGATCATGGGACCTCCAGTTAAAGATGATAATTATTTGGGCTATCAGCACAATTATTTGTTTGTTACAAAGCTTAGGACTAGATAGATGGTTGCGTTTGGAGTGTATAATTACAAAGCCGCGGTTATTTACCACAGGGTAAACAGAGACTAATGATTTCTAACGTTTACTATTCTGATAAACTTCATTCGTGTTTGGGTTTATTCTACAATATTCATCATCATAATATAGTCATCTCAACACGAAGATCAACATTCGCCAACCAACCTCCTTACGGCGACAGGAAAAAAATATTGAGCCTTGTTTTGTGTCGGTACCTACTTCAAAATAAAAATAAAATATGAAGGCTCAAATGCCCGTACTCTTCACACTGAAGGGTCCTTGGGTGGAAAAATGGTGGAATGGCGAAAAATAGGCTCGCAAAAGCCTACATTCGCGGTACAGCATTGTTTTCCTTACAATGCGAGGACTAAATAAATTTACATTCCATTATTTTGTTCTTGGCTTCGACCGTGTTTACGTCTTACCGCCGCGCCGGGACTGAAGCTTGTTCCGCGATGCTGTTCCAGTGCGGATTGGCTGAGATACTGGCTATTCGCCAAACTGTCTGTCGCCTGTTTCCAAACAGCCTTTGCCTGCCATGAGGATATACGATTATTAGTTACCTCACATAAATAAACGTATTGTGATCAATACGTTTCCATAGCTAAACGCTCAGTTACTTTGAATGTCGCGTTGTTGGCTTTAGAGAGCCGGTTCCTTACGGTTAATATGAAGATGACCCGGTCAAGGCCAGCTGTAGTAGGTAACCAGTAGAAATCCTCACCCTCTGCCTACCCCTATAATAAGAGTCTGTTATGGTTAGCTGATAAACTACATTTATAAATATGTACCCACTTATATACTAAGATAATGATACATAGAGACGATGGACTAAGGACGAAGGACCAAGGAATATTCGTGCGCTTCACACTAATACTTGTACTGAATACAAAACGAACCTCTGCTTAGCGCTCACATTATTGTTATTATGATTATTATAAGCAACTTGGCGAAGAATTGTCAGTATCTAATGTCAAAATTCAACAAATGCGCAACATCCAAGCCAAAACATAAAAATCGGTTTCTCATAAGGCGGATGTTGTAACACACGTTAGTACCAATTTCAACTTTGCTATGCTAAAGTGGCCTTTAAATCTAACCGCACAAAAACATATTCATGATACCAGAGGCTGTGACTTGCCAAGCGAAATAGGTGCTTGTGTTTTAAATAATAAGAGTGACGGTTAAGTACGTCGTTGGGATTTACGCAAGGTCTCATTGCGCAACTAATGTTGACATCGACCTAGCTGATGGTATGAAGTTGGTGGGAGCTACTATAATACTATATGTTCTCGAATAGAACTCACTTTTTTGACTTTAATTCGATTTAAACGTACTCCGTTTATTATCCTTAATAGCTTTACGTTGTTTTTCTCCTGTTTATTTCCGGGCTTTTTGCAGACAGATCCTTGACAGATAATTCAATTAGGCCACTTTTGAATAAGATTTTAATACAAATTCTCGTACATTCTTAAGTAGAGCGTTACACTTTAACCTAGTTTATGAGCAGAGACTCATACGACTGAAAAAAAAATTGAGGTCAAAAAAACCTTAATGTGATATTATTTTATGCAAGTAAAAATCTACATTTTAAAAATTGTAACTAACGAAATAAACGTTAACAAAATTTCGGTTGTACTACTGTTGTATTACTTATTTGAATTCTGGTTTCGACATGATAAATTTTATAAAAGCTACTCATTAAAAGTTGTTTGCAGAAACATTTCATTAAATATCATTATTATACATACCTAAATGTTATATTCGGATGGCAGTTTACTGCGACGTTATTAATTATAATAATTGTAACCGTTTTATTATCATCATCATTATGAGACGACATTAGTCCACTAATGAAAATGGGCGTGCCACAAGGTTCCCCATTGGGTCCGCTCTTCATCTCACCGCGTTCAACTTCTTATGTCCTCGATTTATTAATGACAAACAGTGGTAACGTGCGGTATTTAGTTGACCCAAAATATGTACCTGCCAGAAATCGAAAGTGTTTAGGAGTCTAACGCGTAGAAAAACCTGTTTTATTGGCACGCACCTTAATATGAGCTTTTCGCGCACCACGTGCGACTAGATCGTATGTGACTAAAACAGCTGACGGCTATAATAATTGCGCATTACCAAGATTAAGCATTTAGTGCTTGCTGTACTGTTGCAACTGTGATGACGAACATGTGAAGAGACCCACACACCTTAAAATCTTGCATATTATTATCTGAGGCGTGTGAAGTCTCCGAAGCAGCACTTGGACAACGTGGCTGATGACACAATATTTGATGGAGATTATGATCAAAGAGACAATAGAATACAACAGCCGTGAAAGATGTCGATGACATTGGAACGAAATCTTAACATTTTAAATGCAACTTGCTTATAAATATCCTTAATAGAATCATCTGATTGACCACTAAATCATACCTGACGATCTATTGACGGGAAGTAGCCTGTAATGAAGCTGGTAGTAAAACAATATAAGCACTGACTATGATTATTGTTTTTAATTTAGGTCGGTCGTTGGGAACTGACTAAAATAATATATGCTTCATTATGTAACAAGAAAGTAAACTAAAAGTCAACGCAGCTGTTTCAACTGCGTATTCAGGTGATGTTGTACCCATAATAATTGATTAGAAAGCGTCTCTGGTAAGACTTCGAAAACATTGTAACCTGCAATTTCAAATTCAAAAGGTTTTACTCATTACAAGGTAGGTATATTTATATACTTAATGAACGACATGCATTTAAGTAAGAAAGCTTCAGTTCAATAAGCACACACTTAACATATTATTATTTTTGCCTGTAAAATTTTGGCCATTTGTTAGTTTTAATTAGTGTCAGAAGCGAAACCAGAGGTCGCAAGCCGAATTTCTCTTTGTTAGTTAAAACTGAAATGCTTAAGTGCAAATTGTAGTTTGTGAACTATTGTGTAGCTATTGAGCAAAATTAATTATGCACCAATTGGAGCCCGGCTACCGTGTGTTTGTACCGGAAACAATTATCGTTTCAAGCTCCAAATTATTGTAATAATGGCTTGACATATTATATATTTAATAAGCCATTTTTGCCCGATTTATTAAAGTAACCGACCACAGTTTTCGTCTCAACTTTTATAAATTCGCAACGCTCATTAAATTTGAAATAATAAAAAAAATGTTTCCTGTTAAGGTATTTATGCAATATGTACATAATGCACATCAAAGTCACATTGATACAAATATATAAGAGAGAAATTTAATATAACACAACTTTATACGTAAACCATCTCTTTGTTCCTCGTAAGGCAGGCTACTGTCGCATCTCGGCAATTAATAATAAAGACTAATATGGTATATACCCATCTAAACGCTGCAGTTGGATTTGGGGATGTTTCACTGCACGCTATTCCCGCGTCTTTGTTAGCTAATATTAGGGGCGATAATAGATTGTATGGATCAGCAGCTGTTCGGGTACAAGACTTGAGTTAATTCGTCACCTGCTCCACTTCGCCCACGCTCTTCCGATTTAGAGTAATTAACTACGTGTTAGTTGATTAACTTGATGAGAGTAATATAATGGAAGCTACGAGGAAGCGTATCTCTAAGGGGAACTGTGTAGACGATTGATATAAACTCTAGAACGATATATTCGTGTTAATTTTGGAATTTAATAGAACATTCTATGTTGTTTACGATTCTGTGAACACGACAACAGCAACTGCTGCTGCAGTCAAAGGCATTGTTTCGGTTGTAAGCGAAAATATGATTACGAGCAAAGCGTTTGACGTCATACTGACAGATCGTTAATTGGTTTTGGTTCAACCTTTAGTCCTATTAGAAATTGCATTCAGAAGTTTACGGATAGTAGTAGGCGGTAAAGACCTAGTTGCTTGTACCAGTATGCCACAGTTCAAAAAAGAGTACTATTAATGGTATGTCAATGACACAATCCACAGTTCAAAAAAAGAATAGAATGGTATGTCAATGACACAATTCAGTTACATAGTCGTACTTACATACATATATAGTTTTTCCACTTACTGGCCAATCGGTAATTACTGACGTTTGGAAAAAAAACATTTATCAGCTATATCGGTTATTAGATTTTGATCTGGAATGAAATAGCTGGCCTATGCAACTGGCCAGTGAAAAAGAAACGCTTGTCTGTATATGAAAGCAACTCAAAAAAGGCATAAGTAAGTTTGATAATGCATTATTAAATCGTCCGTTCCTATTTCAGATATAGAAAAGATTCTGTAACAATTTGTAAATGAATATAAAACATTATATGATTGAAATACTCCTTCGTTATTTCTAAACACAACAACTTCAATACTAATATTTTAGGTGCTGACGAAACTGTGTCAGTCTAACTGATTTACGTCAATAAACATATTGGCACTATACCGTATTCCCAATGTATTCTACCTACAACAACGCAGGTAACTCTAATCAATTCATGGACAAAGCATCACGTCCGTCCATCAATGGCGACCGCAAGATAACTTGACCGCACGCGCCCGTAGTCACTCCGGACGATGAATCAGGCTTAATATCGCAATAGTGTCGCGCAGTGAATTACTTGTACTCATAATTACCGCTAAATGGTGGTATATAGAATTGCGCATAACCGCTTAATAGACATACAAATTGCAAAGCTTATATCCCTTGTTGCCCATCACCCAAGGATCTTAAGCGTAGCAACCTAAATAACGGATCAAACGGAGGACTATGATTTTTCAACTTAACTGACTCAAAGTCATTTTGATGTGTAATTGAAATTAACTAACCATATTCTATTAAATCTATACAATCTCCGAAGATATGTGTCGAACCAAAGAGCATCATGTCTACATATGAATTGTGTTAGTCTTATCTCCGACTACCCGCACCTACTGTAGGAATATGATTCCGAACCACTTCTAAGACAGCTTTTGCATGAGAATCATGAAAACCGTGCTCAAAAGTGAGACTTTTTAACTTTCAGTAACGTAAAAATGTTGTACCTAAGGTGTTTTTTTGTGCCCAAGGTGTTATGAGAGGCAACTTATTTGCGTTCTAAGAATCTCGACGTAACAAGACTCCTCAAGAGCTCATAATTTGTTCCAGAGGTACGCTTCCGGTTTGAGGCTCGCTGCGGATGTTCTTGGAATGCACTTTCCGTCATTAGCCTTACTTGTTATTCATTTTGCGAAATAAACTTGAATTCAAAATCTGGTTCGAAATTCAAAATTACGGGCCGACTTCAAGTGTTTTCTATAACATGACCTTTAATTAGTAGTCTAACCTTAAACTTGATGTACATGTATTGTTTACTTAGTGTACAATGTATTACAATAGGTATTTTGAATGTATTTGTATTATTACATTTATATTCATGAATATATCACTCATTCGCTAAGTATTCGATGATTCAGATGTAGAAGTTATAGAACAATACAAACAAATTTTTGCGTCATACTCGTAGCTGTTTAATTCGCAATATTAAATAATGTTTATAATACTGTGATATTGCAATGAATTATGATTATGTAATAAATAAATTGGTGCATTTTAGTTAATACAAATAAACAACGGTAACGGATTTGAAGGAACTTAAAAGTAAATTAACGGATAGTGAAATTAAAAAAGAGAAAGATTTCTTATTATGGCCAGAGGATTAATTTCAAATCCTTTTTATTTGTCATTCAGATATGTCATTGTACATATTTGCCCAATGGATGGGTCAAACTGTGAACAAAAACAACATCTTTTGCGGAATACCTTTTAAAATTTTCTGAAAGATATTATTAGGTTAATGCCAATAAATAATTAGACTTAAATGAAGATAATTAGGATTATTTGAGCTCTCCTTCTAAAGCGGCAACACAGTGAGGACTCTCTCTGTCTGTCTCTTTCACACTGTCTGTCTCTACAGGTGCTTCAAATTATTATAATCAGCGATGACTAGTTACCATCAAATGGTCCATTTCGTTCTTTGCTAGGGTAGATTGAAAAAAGATCAATTGTCGAAAAACTTAAATTTGGATCAAATTTTGATTCCCAATGTCAAGTACTCCATACATGGTCATAATTTATTTCATATAAGACAGTCCAATTCGTTGGTACTATTAATGTAGATCGCTATTAATTTCCTATAACTGCCAATATTTCAAATAACTAGTGTAATTTTTCCGTGCTCAATAATACTAGAAAAAAATGATCGCACTGCGTCGGCTTCACCGAATTGGCAAAAAGTCAAGCTGAGCGATTTATAGCTCCCACTGCGACAACCCTAAACTCTGGCCTATTGGCGGTAAATAAGACATTATTTAAAACGATAACACCGGTTTACTGCTTGCAAATCGGCCATTATCCCAATGTGAAGCATTTTACTATGCGTATTTACTCGTGAATAGACTTTTGTTATAATTTGGCCATCACGCTAGCTACCTAACGGGGTAGGCAGAAAACACCAATTGCCAAATATCCTTAGAGACCTGAGTTGCGCTTTCTACAACTATTCTTCTATTCTCACTCCGGTTACGGTGGTTCTTGACTCGCCCGTCACCTAATATATTGAACCGTTATATCCTTCTATATGCAGATATAAAGTTATCGAACATGCCGAGCATGTGACAGTCGGAGCTCTCAGAATTTATATCGAAATCAGATTTTACGAACTAAGTTGAACAGATGAATACACACATATCTGTTTCTGCTATAAACTAATTCAGAACACAGCGAGTTAGTAAATGTTTCTGGATACTGTATCCTCTCAACCGGAACGAAGATAAAACCTTTGAATTAGGAACGATTCTCGCAGACAAAGGTAAATATTCGCTGAATTGTTCGATCGCTTTATTCCCATATTTATATTCTGTGAAACATAACTTGACGTATCCTTCATCCGGTAAACTTTTCTTATTGTCGATAATTGTCATTTTTCGTGCTTGTGTGCGTTAACTGTAATTACACAAAATAGCTAATTAATTACGTATTCACGAATTAAAGATATGTACTTATGTATACGACTCTGATTATTGTGTATTAAACATAGTGTTTACTGTACTATGTAAATGTATTTAACTTTATAAAGACGAATGAACAGGGGGAACTTTTATTAATGAGAACGCTAAATCATACTGAACAACAGAACGAAACTACCCTGCCAATTTAGCAAAATGCTCCGTAACAATCTTGACTCAAGGAAAGGTCACAGAAAGTCAGCTAAGACGAAACTATGTAAAAGTGAATATAAGAAAAGCAAAATATCTTTATAAAGGGAAATTCTTTTAACGGTAACTTCAGTTACGCTGAACGTGACGATGTCATAAAAATGAATACAAAGGCAGAACTCAGAAATGTATTTCTAAGATAGTTGAGTAATGGAAGTGTAATATTTTTAATAGCATTGAAACATATACACAAATGTGTGAAAATGATGTCTACAGTCCTTTAATGTCCGCCCAAAAAATGTTTCGGCCCTGCCTCTAGTTACATGGTAAAGGGAAAAATTTTCCTCTGATTATATGAAAAAATAAAATGGAAACAGAACTGGCAAGGTTGTTACCATAAAAATAAAATATATCAGAAATGGCCTCTTTCAGCGTTTTCTTCTCAAAAATTCATCGCACATTCGCAGAAAATAATTTAAATCTTGCCGGCTTCGTGTTCAGCGCTGCTTACTTACTCCCTTATACAGAGTTAAGTGACGACAAACAGTGTAACAAAGCTTTAGATATGTTATTATACTTCTCTTTATGTACATAGAACTTTGAAAAAAAGAATAGAATCTCATATGATAAAGGTTTTCAATATACATAGGCGTTATTTAACCCGTGCAAAATAATGGCATAGTAATTAAAATTGAAAAGGCACTAATAACAGTTTACCAAATTATGGTGATGATATGTTTTGTACAGCCTCTTAAACATTTCCAGCTACAGAATATATGTATTGCTCTCGGGAGTGTTACAAGGGAGCATTCTGGAGATAATTTTGTTTTAATCCACAATTACAATGTAAAATGCTGTAAAAACCTTGTACTATATAGCCCCCAAAGCGATACCCCAAACATATTTACGGTAATGAGGTAACTGGACTAGATCATTTGATTCCATATGAGTATATAATATCAAAAGGAAATGGAAACATTCAGTTCTCCATCGTTGCGCTAACGTGCATGGTCATTAGGCGTAAATTATTTCATATAAAGATGTTGGCGCTATTCCTCGCTGCAGAAACTCTGATATGCCAGTATATTAAGTTTCAATTGTTTCATAGTTTACTACCGCACGGAGCCCTGGGCAAAGCAAATAACACTTGACCCAAATAAACAAGTATTTCAGATCGATGTAAGGTACCAGGTAATAATTTTCTCGCCAAAATTAAATTTAAAGGCATTGAAGATGTTACATTTGTAACAAATCTCGATGACAATTCAGAACGAGCTATTAATATTGATTTTTTAAATCATGATAATGATGATGATGACTAAACTTTAATACACTTTTAAAAACTTAGTATCTTTTCATTGAAACATGTCAGATGTATCTTAGAATTAATATATTTAAGGACTGTTTTTATACATTAAAAATACGATGTCACGTTTATTCAGGTTTTATGATATATATATTAGAGAAAGGATATAAAATTTTATTCGTTACTTATTTTTAATAAATATTTGTTGCAACTTCACATAGAAATTGTGATCCCAATCTAGGCAGAAACTATGCTATAGCTGATGAACTACGCACATAATACATATCTAAATATTTACGTACATATATTGATATAAACCTCGACCAAAATGCCGTTTTGGAAAGACCTCTTGCCCTGTACTGGCATGTAAAAAGGTTATAGCTACATCTAGACACCGAACAAAATGTAATAGTACTGGCGAAGCATATTTATCCTGGGTGACAACGAAAAGACAATAAGCCAACGCTCAGCAATCAGGTTGATCAAACACAAGACCAACAGATAGTTGATTGTATCATGCGTTACTTTGCGGAAATCCATGTTATCAAGTTCCAAACTCGGAACAGGCTCAACCATTGACGAAACACGTGTGGTTGGTGGTATGTACGGCAGTATATCTGTTTTACAAGAGTATGCGACATAGCGTGAGTTGTTTCATATAGCATGAGGATATAATAATAAGAATAAGAATATTTTTATTCAGTACAATATGTTACGTTGCAAAATAATTTTAGCTTAATTTGACAAGACAAACTAGTTTGTAATCGGTATTATTTGAAATGTAATTTACTGCTACATTGATTTCCCTTATCATATACCTATTGAATGTTATAATAAAATGAGTCTTAGTAAATGTATTTCAAAGTCATTTA
Source organism: Agara michaeli (assembly GCA_018245675.1). NCBI lineage: Eukaryota > Metazoa > Arthropoda > Insecta > Lepidoptera > Hesperiidae > Agara > Agara michaeli. The sequence goes on along the minus strand of DWDX01001099.1, from coordinate 4,612 downwards.
CTCATCTGAATATGATACGCATCAGTGAACTCTCATTGATATTCATCGGGAATGTATGTCGGATTTAATTCACAAACAAATTCCCAACCGTTTTATTGAAAGTCATCGCAGGTACGCTTTGACGTTTATTATATTTAAATGCTCATTTATATCAAAGGGAAAATCAACATATTTCCAGAGGTACATTCTTTCACAACGTCCATAATGATTATTTTATCCGATCCTCTGAGTTTAATTCAATTTTCAATATGTATTTTCCCGATTTAATTGCATTTGAAGTGTATGTAGGTATTTGCTCGTTAATTCTTTTTGAAATCTTCTTTTCCGTCTAAAGCAAATACACTGTGTACAAGTCCATATCGGGTGCTAAGTACCTATTAAAAAGGTATGATAAGTAAGTTCTTTGTTCCCCAGTCTCGTTTGCAAAATAAGCATCTTCATTGATCTTTGTCTGCCCAATAACTGTTCCTCTAAAAGCATTGAAATCATCTTCACACATATTACGGAAATCCTTGGTTCCCCATTACTTTTCTGTAAACTAGGCATCTTTATTGAGCCTTGTTCAATAATTGTTAATGACCATTCCTCTTCATGTTTTCTTTAGAGGTATTATGGAAACCATTTTTCCCCGAGCCTGTCTGTATTCTGCAGTCGACACACATTTCATTTCAATCACCGCGCCTTCGACGTTTCATTCTTTTTGATCCGTTTCAAGCTCCAGCACTGATGAAGTACATAGATTCGAGTCCTGAAAAATGGTACACAATGTTTTTTTTATATTCCGAACAGAGTTTTGATTTTTCACATTGTTTATGTTCACGCAACTCGTAACGAGACGGAGATTCAAAATGTATAAAATACATATTTTGAAATCTCAATGAACGTGTTAGGTGGGCATTTAAAAACAGATTTCAGATATTTACATAATATTGCATTTGATTAGACACTTTCATATCTCAAATTGTGTTAACATATAAAGTTGTACATATATTATTGTTAGTAAATTAAACTAATGTAGGTATACGCAGTAATCGTCAATCATTTTACGTTGAAGTCTGATATATGGACAGTAATTAATCATTCAAATAATGTTACATAACTGACGATGATTTATATCACGTGAGTATACACATGACGTGACGTATGACGTATGACGGTATGTTGTTGTTGTTGTTGTTGAGTATACATATCGACGATATAAAACATATATAGGTACTTATGTAATAATAATATATGAAACAAACTCACATATATCTATCTGATGCCAATTTAGGTAATTAATTATCTGTATCATTGAGACCGGGCAGCTGATGATACTTACATAAAAAAATACTATGTAATATTTGTATAATTGTTTTTATCACAGCCAGATACACGATAAACAAATATGAACATCACACAAAAGTTTGTACCGGTTAGAAATCGAACCCACGACAGCTATTAGTCAGCTGACTAGTTTCACTGAGCACAGGACGAAACGGCCAGGCGTTTAGTTGTCTAAAGCAATAAATCAAAGTACCAGGATGCCAGGATCCGTTGTTTGCTGCGCTATATAAAAGACGATTATATAAATTACATTTTATTAGCGTATCGCCCTCTTTTGTTTCAGTACATACGATAAGCCGCCTAATATTTCAGTTACACGCCTTTCATATGAACCCATTCGATCCCATTCCTTCATTCCCATTCCTGCAGTCCTGTTACTAACGAATACTCACCAACTAATTCCTATTAACATCTATTAACTATTAGTGTGTATATAACACACTAATAGTCCCATCCCTAGAGCCCTACCAAGAGTCGGTTGCAGATGTCCATGGGCGGAAGCGGTCACTCGTGACTGCTGCCAGCTCGTTCGCTACTTTCCAAACATAAAAAAAAATGAACATTCATCAAAACTTGCCTTATGAGAATCATTTATAATCTGTGTCTTAATTAGGCTATTAGAAGTTTTGGTAAGCACAAAGGTACCGTGCGATCTTCCATAAAGCTGTTAAAATAAAATTATTACAATGTAACACTCAGTAATATTACATTATGTACAAAGCTTTATAATAATACGATTAAACCGTTTCGAGCGTATATTATATCTTGAACTTTACCTTTGAACTTGTCGCTTAGAATCTTTGTCGTCCAAAAGTAACTTGTTCGAAGGAGTCCTCAATTTGTTCGTAATTAAACCTTCTCTGTTTCAAACTTCCGATATCAATGGGTAAAATGTAACGGGTAAAACGTTTTGTTTGAGAATAGATACATTATGTGCGTATGAAACGTGTGTGTGAGCAACAGTTAAAGAAAAAACAAATGTGCTGAACACTCAAACTTTTGTCTTTGGTAGGAATCGAACAAAGGAAATCCGGTTTTCGACTAGTAGATCCATCTCTAATACGCATGTATTTAGAAAATCATATATGTAGCTTATGTTTTGTGTGATTAGTACAGAACGGGCTCTGCCTTCTTTAAGTTTAGATTTTGTTTTCTATAGTTCAATGCAGATGTTATTATTGTTCGCTTTAATATTTAAATGTGCATTTCCATGTTTCCTTTCCTCAATGAATGCAAGACGCCGCTCTAAATCCGTCTCATTCTTCTGCGCAAATAAAAAGGCTTACAACAATACTATAATACGACGTCGTTGGGAACACTCATTTTGTTAAGCTTGACACACAAACAGGCTACCACGGAGTCTCTAACTTACGTAAATAGTAACGCGGTTGCCCGTGTTAACGGATCGAAAATGAACCTTTACGCCTCGAGATACGGGCGTTCGGAATACCGGGTTATGGTTAGATGAAACGCGAGGGCCGGTTGACCTTAGTTTTTCTTACGTAACCGCGGGCCTCGATGTTACGTTCGCTTTCCATACTATGGTAGCTACTTGTGTATTCTGCAGCCAGAGCTGATTCATAGAATTGCAATCAAAATATGTTTGCGTGTTTTGCTATTGGTTATATTAAATCGAAATCACAACGTTTTACTATTGTCATAATACATAATACGTACTTTACATCGACATTTTATTGTTTCAATGCTTAATACGAGTCTCCTCTAATAGTGCGAAACTTAGCTTAGCCATAGCCTACCACGCAAGCAAACTGCAGTTTGGCAGACATACATATGTATAGTTACTGATACTGAGCTAATTATCTAAGAAGTAATTTCAATGTATCCAATTTTGTAATTGTAACATTAATGAAACAGTCATTCATCATACGAACATATAAAGTCCAGGACTTTATGAAGGTTTGTTAACGGTTTTGATTAATATAGAAGTTATATTTATCAAAAGTCAGCATAATTTATGCGCTAATGATTTTAAAGGTGTTTTTTATTGTACTGACATACATTGCTAATTTGTTTTGTAACACGATAAAAAAAGCTGTTTTTGTCATACATTTTGCGTATATTCACTACCAGCTGTCGCCGGCGTGGTCAAGCAAAATATTTTGTTCACACGTCAACCATTATTGCGCCCGTAACGCCATCTCCAGCACTTATTTGATCAAAACGCGTTTTCGCATTGACCCGACATATTTTTCCGGGAAAAAAGCAACCTATGTCACTCTCCAGCACTTCAGTTACCTCCATACGAAACATCACATTGATCCGTTACTCCGTTTTGACGCGAAAGAAGGACAAACAAAACACACACGCTCTATAATGCTAGTATGGATGTTTCGTGGAAAAGTGTTCGAAATGTTCGGTGAAGCCCGGATTTAGCTTAGCCCGTTCCAGGTTCCCAATTGTGTGATGTACTCACTGGATCGAGAATTCCGTTTTGTTATCACCTGAGCTCGTAAAGTCTCGCACACAACGCTGAGCTTCATCTCTGCCTGCGTCTATCAAAGGGATGTATTTTGTTACTCTGCTTTGTTACGCCCGTCTTCGTTCAATCTCATTTTCGGAGTTGTATATGCTTGATGGTTAGGAAAAATAGATAGAACTCCGTTGTCTTATCGTGAGTTCAAAGAAAACTGCAAATTTATTTTCTTGCATAAATCACGCGTAAAGCGTTGACAAATTGCTGTCAATCTATTATTTCAACATGTCTCTTGGATGAGTGAACTTGAACGCTAATGGGATGTTATGGGCCTTTCTTTGTTGTGTGAACCCCAAAATAGAATAAAAAATATCAGACATTCGTATGTAATAAAAAGATACAGAGAGAGAAGGTCGCATGGAGAGGTCATAACGCTTTTAATTACATAACGATTACTCCATACAACTCCTACCGTGGGCTGCGTTAAGTTACTTCAAAAAACCATCAAAAATTTGTTTATACATGTAACTCAAAAAGACCTTGAAGATTCATTAATTAATACCACATAGCATAACGGTATTACCTTAGAATTTTAATTGCAGAAAAAATAGAAACGGCTAATGTGTACGGAGCCTAATGGTGCCGGACATGTTTAATACCGAAGCTTTATTGCAAGTAACGTGATTACGCTGCAAAATCTAAAGGTAGGACACAAATAGACTAATTAAATCTACTAGTGGTCGCCTAGGGGTCGCAAATCGACCGCAGCTAAATAAAAAAAAAAAAATTTGAAGACATTCTCTACAATTTTTCTGTGTACAAATTTTCGTGTTATTAAAAAAACACGAACGG
>DWDX01001098.1:0-20472 GCA_018245675.1 Agara michaeli | reverse complement strand
TTAATTTATAGGTATTTTAGTAACATTTGAAATATTATGTGCTATTACTTGTAGCGATAATTCCCTTTACTCCTAATAACGGGTCTCTCATAACTGTGAAAGGTCTGGAACATACTCCACCACGGTGCTCCACTGCGGATTGACAGATTGGCGGCCGAGACCATCTTTCAGGCATCCGACAAGGCTCAACAAATGTAAACTGGAACCAGCTGCTTAACTTAAATTGCCTTATAAATAATAAGCATAACAAACAAAAGTTTGACAGAAAGCAGCATCGCTGCTGCTGGTAATAATACTAAAGGTAGATAATAGTAGCCTGAAAACGAATGCCAAAATATCGATACCCAAAAATATTAATCGGTCATTAGCATTGGGCTCGCCGCTTGGAATCATATCTGACTACATTACCGCTGCATCAGGGTCGATGTTTTTGGGTGTAAGCCCTAACCTACATCCCTTAATGGAAGCGTGTCAATGTCAAACCCCTATAAAAATGAGTGCCATTCAGATTTCTACCGACTTATCTACGAGTATGTATGCGATAGTGCTCGATCTACTTACGATATTTCATTTTCAATGCTTACAATATACAACATCTACACATAGATGCAAACAGGAACAACAAAGACACGGTTTATAGGAGTGAGTATGAATACAAGTATATACATTTTTATTTACCACATCAAAAAACGGTTGCTCGAACTAAGACATCCGGGAAAAATCAGGACACAGATTGTCTCCAACAATTTCAACTTCCTACTCAAAGTCAAATTTGAAAGGTAAAATGAGAGCTGTAATGTGCCTACGGTTATATTGCAGTTCATTCGATCCAGTTACAGTTCCAAAACGTTACTTTATTTCTCAATATTAGCTTGTCACCACATCTGGGTGATGTAAATAAGTCGGTAACAGATTGATATACTAACATCCCTAATCCGACATCTCAAGTTAATACGAAGTGGAAAGCAACAAAGATCGTAAACTGAAAATTAAACCAACTAGGTTTATTTCAGATCTACGCGGGCACAAAGTCAATGGTAATTTTTTTCCACTTAGTAAAAGACGTAACGTGATGACAACTGAGGAAATATAGCTTCTCCTGTGAAATAAATTTTTTGTCTTAAAATAATTCTGTCACGATATAATTTACGATAACAAATGTTTTAACACGTAAAACCGCGCAATAAGGCGTATATCATAATATTTATGACTGAAATTTGTTCAATATTGTTTACACTTCAACAGCACTGCACGTTAAAAATCTGACAACGCATTCTCAGTATGCTCTTAAATACCATTTACATCTAAACACCCTCAATAGGGTCGAAAACATACCTTTAGCGTACTCACAGAGTAGCCGACTGACCACAGAAATCACTCACATGGAATCACTGCACAACACAATGTAAATCACACACAGGTAGTAAAATCACAGATAATATAACATGACGTGAATTCGGGATCAGCGGAGGGTGAGCGTGTTAGAACTGTTAACACGTAAACGCGAGGTTGAAGTAAGGTTCGCGTAACGCAGGCGTCGGGGCAGCGAGGGGCGGCGCCACGGACACTCGTGTCGGCGTCGGGGCGATCACTGCCGGAGCCGGCGCTCGACGCCGCGCGCACCCTCTCCTCCCACTCGGCCCAACTACTGAAACTGAAACGGTGCTTTTGGAATTTTGATATTCCAATTACAGGCCAAATGTAATATTATTTACACATAACAAATATGTTTTACGCATTTAACAAATTACTTAATATTCTTTCCATAGTCATATAAAAATTAAAACAAGGAAAGTAACAACAAGACAAAGAAATATTGAACGTCATTAGAGGAGAACAAATTTGGTATTATTTAGTTAATCACGCAATAGATAGTTTTTTTTGTTACTCTTCTGCAAGAAAATTAGATAAAACCGAAGAGTCAATAGTTCGTTTGCTAAACGTAATTAAGAAAGTCCGTCAGAGATAGATAGATATACAACACGCACAATTCTATCTATGGAAAGGAAATAAATACAATTCTTGTTCAGTGCCGGCTCGTATTCGGCCATGAAAAAATTAGATGGATGATAGTATAAATCCATCTGACATACAAAGCTATAACGCAAAGAATAATTGTCGAGCATTCTCGCGTATTCGGGCCAATACATTCCGGCGTCGACTACAAAGAGACGTCTCGATATCCATGGGATGAAAAATTCGGGACAATCTACACGATTTTTTAATGAAATAAATTGCGATTTCGAATTATAAATAAAAGATGTGTTTCCATATTAAAATCACACAAAACTGTAACAGAACAGTCCTGAGATCGAAGAGATAAACTGATTAAAAAAAACACGTAATTCTAAAAAGTAATGTATCATCTATTACTATATTTACGTCAGAATTGTGTTAGCCACCCACAGATATAGATGTAAATTTTGAAAAATATTATTTTAACAAGTATAAATAGAATTTAAAAAAAAAAAACAAATTAATTGTCTCGCTCCCTGTTTTATCTATGTGTGAATTTGTGTGAATATAGTAGTATCTACCAGCTTACTTGTAACCGCAGTACTAGTACTAGCTCCGCAGAATACTAGACGACCATATGTAAAGGTATACCAAGATTATTATTTTTATTATGAAAAAAAATTAATGAGTCTTTGGAATTGGACATGGTCAAAAAATTTTTTAATATAAGATTCATGAAAAACTATTCATCGTTTATTATAAATAAATATTACCAGCGCAAACGTATCAATTACAATTTATAAAATAGTACAATAAGTACTACAGTACAATAATAAATTACTTGAATAAAATCAAATCAAATCCAATTATAACAATATTGTTGCACACAGGTGGCAGGCCCTCCAATATTCGAATATCGAACGTAAATCTATTGTAACCGGTGTATATTCACTTTGATCGAATAAAAGTATTTAAACCGGATTTTGAACGGGGATTTTATTCTTCGTACACAAAAGACTTACGCTCGATGCATCGGCGTTGAATAAACGAGAGTTTTTGCACAAATATTATGATATGAAAAAGTGGATAACGCACAGTTTTATCGAGAATGGATTAAATCAGAATTGTTGTAAAAAAAATTACTGAATATGACGTATTCAGTTTATTGCATTAGTTAACGAACTGAAATAGACCACCTGATGGTAAACAGTTACCGTCGCCTGTGCGTTCATGGTGCGTTCCGTTTGGAGATACCGGAGTACAACAGCGCAGACGTTTAAGCGGATAAAAATCCCCCATCACCCGGTATCTCTTCCGGGGCACCACAAAAAAAAACTGCCTCACTGAAAACTGGATAACTTTATAAAATACTTTTTGTTTTGATGTTGCTACGAAATAACTTTACAATAAATAATTTACTTTGCACAGTTGTAGAAGTTTTTCGCCAAATACAACGCAACATATTTGATGAGCAATAAACAATACTGCAATTTTATTATTATATAAAATGATCCCAAACAATTTAAGCAGAAACATCTACGTCCAACACTTCCACATCATTTGACTAAATAAAGCAAACCGACATTTGTGTGCAAACAAGCGTCGGAGCTGCGACAAAGTTCCACTGTGCCATTCGTATTATTGCAAAGTTTGCCATAACTCATCGGACGAGCGCGCCAGTCGCCTCGCGGCAATCAATAGTTTCGGCATTTTTATCCATTTGTCGTCGAATCGCGACAAAACTGTCTAACGTTCAATAAAAAATAATGTATTGTTTTTAAACTTTGCCTTTCGAATCTCCGCGGAAAGCTTTTAAAATTCTGACATTTTTAAACAACATCAATAATAGTCATTGATGCTTTAGTTTAGTAAAGACGAGGGAAACTCAATCTTCCATTGGTTTACAATGATTTTAAATTATTTAAGTTTCCTTAAAGCCTTTGGACTTTCCATAAAACGAGTTGTGATTGTTTTTAAACGTTTCTAACGAAATATACACATAACTCGCTTCTCCCATCCTATTGCTTTTACAAATATAGAAATTAAAAAAAAAAATTTGATAATATATCATTCAGCAATCAATACAATAATGAAAGTACAATTAATCTACAGACACTTTATTTTATTTTATCAAATATGTGTAGGCGAGTCTTTATCCACGAATAATTAAGTCTTTATCATGACTAAAACAACAAACAGCAACCATAAATAACCAGAGGCTAGCCCAATAATTAGCTGCCGTATAATTAGGCGATTCGCGGTAATTATACCCATGTCCTGATTAATAGCTCTTCGTTTACGCCTAAATAAAACACCTAAGCCTCCGTTCATAATAACAGGCAATCGCGGTGGCGGAATATGTCGCAAACTGTCAAACACAGTAATAATATTTTTTAAATCTTCAGACACTAACACGTGGTCATCTGATCCCGAGCTGCTGAGACTGCGCTACGACGACCAGACAACAGATAAACTACATACATATATCGTGACACGGGCGACAATAGACATTACTGGTTTATAGAACACAGCAAATTAAAACGATCCAATCTACCGCTTGCGACCACACTGATTGACAGCCGCTTAACGTAACAACCCTGGGTCCTCTAATCGAATGAGCAAATTACGTCTCTCATTAACACATTATCCATAAGGACAGCATTCATTGGGATAGTTTGAGTAGTTAGAACGAGGTAAGTGGCGAGAATGCATTATACATATACCTGTTTGTACTTACCCGCTCGTACTTTGGAGACGCCGCCCGCAGTTTAATTCTGAAAATATTAGTCACATACGTGCAGCAAATATTTTCGATGCGCGCTAACCCTCTCTCTCGCTCCTCCACCGCTCCCGCGTCCTCTCTGAACGTGATCTAACTGTTTCAACACCACTCATATTATTTAATATAGAAGTCATTTTTCCTTTTTATGAATATTTTCGTAATAGATATGTATGTGTACAAGCGCTCTCTTTTATTACTGTCGTTGTCAACGAACATTCATTTTAATTTCCATCACGTCAATATTTCAAGAGAAAGGTGACAAAGTAATGAAGTAATTTACAAGGAGACGCGTTTGACCGAGGTGCTTGGTCGGTGAGTATTGATTATTTTATTTTCGGCTTATGGCGATGTATCATTAGCGACACTTTCAAACAATAATACCCCTAAATAAATACACCAATGGCGAAGTACTTTACTTCTTACCGTTTGAAAGTCAACTCTTATATAACTCGCTGCTATTTCATAGTGTTGTAGTAAAAAACCATTACCACTAAATTCGAGTCCGTAGAATACGTAGATAAAGTATGGTGTGTTTTTTCACAAATTTGCCCATGGTTTACTTCCCAATTTCTGAGTCTCAAGATTATAGACTTCTGAAAAGACTGCAATAATGGAATATTGGTTAAAAATATGCATCATTACCACTCCACATTGGAGTACCAGTGATGGTATGGTAACATTCCTACTATTGCCCAGCTGTTAGAACTGAACGAGTTCCCAACGTGCGCAATCCCCCTTATACTTATACGGTACATTAACAGCTCTGACCTCGAACTAAAATTCACGCTACAATTTAAGTTTATTTCCAGCTTTCGGTGTTTGATGTCAACATTTTCATATTACTCTTGAGTTTAATAATTACTTCTGATAATATTTTATGCCGTTTCATCGTAAATTAATTAATCAAACCATTAATAATCCTTCTATATAAAACTTAAGGATGTATAGATTGCTGCTAATCGGCAGAAGGAGATTCGGGAAGTGCTTTTGACCGGACCTCTTGTAATACCTTAAAAATATATTACCTTATAATAAGGCGGCACTTGATTGCGTTGTCATCATTCCGCTAGTGAAAAAGATGAATCTTTTAAAAGTTCCACTGTAAGACCCCTTTTTTATGATGATGACATTTAAGACCACAACCTAGTCTAGAGCTAATATGAGCATCAAGCTATCATTGCTACACCTCTTATAATACTGAGAATACTGTCCTCTTGCTAATGAAAAAGGAAGAGATAGAAGAATGTAGTATGACGACAATCCCAAATCTGCGACGCAATCAATCTGGTACAATCGAAAAGTAATTAAACATGGAAACTCGAGATGACTTCTTAATACCTCGCCAGCATTGCGTCTACGCTCCCAGTGTCTATAGTTATATTAACGGCAGTTGCCGAACTTGCCACTACCGGAACTGATTACTTAACAAGTCCTTACGAAAACACTCGCGATAGTACCACTAGTGATTCATTGTGAGAAAAGACCTAACCTGATGCTACTTAATATGTCACATTGATTATTAGAAACCATTGCGGCACAGCTGCGAATACTGAGCTCTTCTACTATACGACGTTTATATATCCACGTAATGAACAGCATATATTTTTATATTTTTTATAATTACCATTGATCGCTTGATGCGCCTTGCGGGCTTATGGTAGATCGGGAGAAAAATCGCGAAGAAAGGAAACTCCCCGCGGTCTATTAAAATAAGAGAAAAGATTTGCCTCGGTGCAGTATGGTTTGGGTATCTACGAATACATATAGGGAACTGGAAGTTTCTTATAAATAATAATCGAACTACGAGTATGTGCCCTAACATGCCAACACTCGTATTTTTGACCGCAATAATTTGCGACTGACGATAATTCGGAGCACTTCGAGGATTGTCGGCGTCGCCACGATCGATACCTGCTTAAACATTTACGACTTTGAAATATCGGCATAAGACCAAGTTCCCACTAGCGCACTTTTACCTGTGAACGCGGCAGTTAACCGACCGGTACACACATAATTCCATTTATAATTACAAAGTTATTTCCACATAGGAATTTTCATAATAATAATTGGAGTAATTCTCTCTCACACATGGCTACCTGATTGAAATTAGACAAATGTTTGTGCCAAGAGGCCCAAGAGACCAGTTATTTTTAAGGTTGTATCTTCTGTAAAGTATGACGGAAGTATGAACCAAATCAGGTATTAAAAGTCCATCCAAACAGACCTTTATAGTTTTGGTGTAACGTAGCCTTGAATATGTATATAAAGCAATTAATGCGCGAACTTAATTCTAAATTATATGTCCCAAGTAGAGTTCCTTACCTGAGTGTTACTAATAAATACAGGGTTTTCAATTCCACTGAGAGGCTATAACTGATACAGTCTGGGTCACCTGAAACTATGTAGTAATGTATATAACTCATTTATTAGAAGTTATTAAAACTTCCCATCAATTCCTCGGAGAATCGTAAATATAAGCACGAAACGTTGGTTTCGTTAAAGTTACACCAATCATATTTGAGGGAGTTAATGAAAGAATAGCGACTCTACCAAATCTGTAAGTAACATGAGAGATAATCACTAACCTGTAGACACCAAACTATTAAAGATAAGCTCTTCCCTATACTTAAGCAAAACTAATCAATTTTTCATAACTTAATATCATGGACGTAGTAAATTGTACAGAGAGGTTTGTATCAAATTACTAAAACCGAAGGCACGTTTGATACCTCACAAAAACTAGGGAAGCGCTAAACGAAAATAGACTTTAACTAAATTTCGTGCAACACAACCATTATAAACCACGTCTCCGTCTACACAATAAAAAATAAATGCTCGTTTTCGTCGCAAATTTATGTAGGCGAAACTATTCGTTCAACTCAAATATCGCAATGCTTACATTTCACTAACAGACCCGAACAGAGTGATTTAAAAAGCTTAAAGCTAAGTGTCAAAGCTAACGCTATCGACACCTAAAGTTCGAAACGGAGCTTTGGCACAAGCGAAGTGACAGCGACACGCGACAAACAAGTGCCTACACTGGCTAGAGGCAGCGACGCGGCGTGGGCGCGCGCGATACGCTCCCTAACGTAAACAAAACACTGCCAGGGTATAAGGGTGCCTTCACATCGGTATTACCGCACGAATCGACTCAGAAAATCATACACAAATACAATAATCATAAAAATAATAATAATTTCGACAATTAGGCAAATGAAATGCTTGCAATATTAATAGGACAGCTCACAGAGATACATACTCGTAGTTACACACCATATAACACTTATATAAATATTATTTATACACTCAGCAGAGCTAACTAATGTACTAATGGCACAAAGGTATTGAAACCACGACCACCACTTTAAACGAAAATAAATGTTTTGCGTCTATCTTACTGCTATAACGACAGACATAATAGGTAGCGTCGAAGACGATCGCATGTCGCTGCAAATGTTATTGTATCCAAATAAATGTTTGTCTTACTTAGCAAGTTCAGTCACATTAAAAGCGTCCGATTACATAAAACCTCACTTCAACCTTACAAACTATTAAAGTGAACATGTCTACGTGGCCATGTTTACCGGACATGCCCGATCGGAGACAGCTACAATTTACTGAACGGCGTTACACTTGCGTCGAGTTAGCAAACACGTTCAATCGTTTCACGCCGATGACATATCCACGGCGTCCAAGTGACAGACGGACATACACTACTAACTCTATTTTTTTAACTTCACACTCTACATATCACTTATTAACGTTTAGATGGAACCATCTTAACATTCTTACTTGTATTTTCGAGCTTGGAGCTTGGATCATATTTTACTAAGCTAGGTCCAGTGTCAATTGGCGTAATAAAAGAAAATATCCCTCAAATATATGTTAAGAAATTTAGTAGTAGTAGTAGTAGTATGTAATTTTCTCTACATTCACTGTCTTTCATTCTGTTTTAAGCAATGACAGCGCAGTGGTTTAACCTTCTCACTCTCCTGTCAAGGGTTTGGAGTTCGAGTCCGCGACACGCACTTCTAACGTGCTATGTGTAGTTTATAAGCTTACAGTGAAAAAATGGTATTATTGATATAATAGAACATTCGCAATAAAATCATTGCAAATTTACTTTTAATCAAATTAGTGTTTTCAATACATTGTATTATGTTATAATATTATGAAATTGAATATCAGCCAGGCTCGGTGACAGAAGAGCAGACGTGTTATAGCGGTTAACTACAAACAATCATTGTTTTATCTCCCACAATTCCAGGCCGTATTTCATCTGGTCATTGTAATTTTTTAATCAAACTTCATTAAAATGTAATGATAAGTAAATTCCATTTCAAACTCTTTTATTCATTACTAACTTCTGCCCGCGACTTCGTCCGCGTGAAATGGTGTCTTTTGCAATAAAAGTGTCCTAGGAAATTAAAATGCTGCCCAAAGTCACTATTCCACGCGGACGAAGTAATGGACAAAAGTAAAAAAAAAATACCTTAAAAAGTATCGAATGTTACTTGTAATACCTCGAAGAATATGTGTACAAAGTTTCATGATGATGGGTTAAGGATCCTTATTTCTTCCTGTAATTAATATAGTCTATGTTAATCAGTGATAATGTAGCATTTAAATGGCGAAAGAATTTTTAAAATCGGTCTAGTAGTTTCCGAGCCTATTCGCTACATACATACACACGCTCACACAAATCTTTCCTATTTATAATATTAATAAGTATATATGAGGTACATATACTTAATGAAAGTCATACATTTGTATAGCTATTATTATAAGCTTAAGATACTTCATAGGCTAAGGTAGGCCGGAAGATAAATGCCTGCGGATAAAAACTCACAACTCTCTTTTAAAGTAAGAAAATAAAGTTGGCCATGCCGCAGTGTGACTTCAGTCCGATAATGAGTACCTACACGTGACGGCTACTTACAAGTACATTCTTACGTCTCCTAAGCAAAATTGCGCTTGAAAATTATATTTTACTTCGGTGACCATGCTTCTCCGGTTGCCAAAATAAGCCCACATCCAGCAGTGGGAATTAAATAGTACAAACATTTGTTTCAGTACACGGTGATTTGATCGAGGCTTTCTCTCGGGCTTCCGGTCGACTTTAGCAATATCTAGCGAAAAGTTTTTATTACAACCGGGTTCTTTAAGTTACTTTTCTCTGCTTATGAATATTTCTTAATAGCAGGCCCCTATGTAAATCATATTCTGCTTTATAATATTATTCATAACACATGCGCTAAAACTTGAATGGCATCTTGACCCGGCGATTAGAGATCTTGAATACTACATCGGAGGTAGGAGGTTCGATTTCCCGATATATAAGTGTCACAAAATACGTAATATACACATATTTGTATGATGCCTAATTTGGAATCAGATAGCTGTGTGACATTGTTCTAATTATGCAACTGTAAACCATTAAAAACAATACGTATATACGATATTCCCGTTAAAAGACTGCAGTAGGACAATCAAAATGCTATCAAACCGCGATCAAATGGTTTGGAATTCAGCGGACTGCGATCTATTCGGTCCGGATGTAGGAGATTCATCTCGCATGTTCATTGAACATCACACAGGGCTGTCCATTGTATATCAGACCAACGGCATTAGCTATTTCCCTATTCATTATGTATATGCATAAATGATGGAGGAAATTTAAACAAGGGCGCGTTATTTTCAACGTATGTTTTATTCATCAGTACGTCCTTGAACCTTATCCATGGGTTACTACTGGTATATTCGCATGAGCTTCGTGTTTTACTAAATATCAGAGCCAACGCTGGGACATAAGTTCACTTGATTTGCTATATTTGTTTAATCAAGTGACAGCCCTAAATAATCCTAACTCGATATCCACACCCTGCTGCAGCGTTTAATATCGCTCGATAAAATTTAACGGAACTAGGACGACTGGACTTTTGAAGGAAGACTATTTCATAATAAATGAATAATAAATCAGAATTCATTACTTAATGCGTTCTTGTTTCATTCGTTCTATCCTCTTTGGCAAAGCCCTCTCGCAACATCCGTTATTTATTAGCATAATTGACATTTTAAAAAAGTAATCAATTATTTCGATTCTTTGAATAATAACCAACAACAATCGTAAGTAAACAAACATTGTGTAAGTTCTTTCTTTTTTTCTTTCTTTCTCCCTTCCTTCCTTTCTTTGCAAAATAATTTCTTTCAATTTTAATGTTCAACTTCAATTATATTTCTTTGATGTGTAATTTTTGGTACGAAATGACGTAGGAAGAATCACCGCTGGTCACATCTGCCGCATAGTACCGCGGTATTATCAAGACATGAGCACGCGTAAGGCCGCCCGCCCAGCGCCGCCGCTCCATCCGGCAACACTCCAAGGACCTATCTGAGTTATGGTACAGGGGACAACTGAAGCTATGTCTATCACAAACAATAAGTAGCGTAGCTGCTGTAAATAAGAAAAGAGGAGCAAAGATCATAGTTTCCATAAAACTCTACTCAAACTATACCAAATTTTTCTCAGACACAAAAAAATTAAGGCGAACATCGTTCTAACTTGAATATAAATAATGGTCGCCGGTTAGTTATCACTGCGAATGATATCCTTCGTTGGCAAGCAATTGGAATTACTATTGACTGTTATGCGGAAACCTGACTATTAGAAAGTTAATCAGTGAAAGCGTGAACAGTGTGTTACAATTTTACATTACAACAAGCTGTTATCCGCGGCTGCTCCTCTTGACAGCAGAATTTTATTTGTTTGCGCCCGTAACGCTATTTATAGTTTCCAATTTTATAAACGTACTTTCCAGTAGAAATGAGATATTTTCCGCGAAAAAGTAGCTCGTGTCACTCTCCGGCTTCGACCATCTCCGTACCAAAAATCGCATCGATACGTTTCTCCGTTTTGTCGTGAAAGAAGAACATACAGCTCACACATTCGGATTTATAACAACAGCATGGATTATCGTTATGTTAGTTATCATATTTGCTATGATTTTACGCAGTCAACTAAGCGGAATGTGCTAAGATTACTTGCAGTATCAAATGTTTATATTGTATCTTATCGTACGTTGTATGTACCTACATTTCCTAACCCCGGTCGCCGTGTGTACGCCGGCTCGCGGATAGCCGTCGGCGGTGAATTGTTTATCGCTAAACGCGCGCTTCCTACAAATGCTTAATCTTAAAAATATATCCTCACTTTATAACGCTTTTATAAACGGTCGCCTCGAGCGCACTATGTACTTTCCGCTATAAATTTTGTAATAAGCGCCTAGATGTTATCACGCCAAGATAAAGCTTCACAAACCGTACGTGTTCTAACATATATATAGTGATCTATGTATATAGTTTTTCAGTTATCTAATCACCGTAATACAAACTTGCTCGTTTGAGATCTGACAATCATGAGTTGTCCCAAGATATTTTTTTATTATTTTGGCTAAAGACATTTTGATGTTAAAAATAGTGAAAATATATAAAATTCATTACTGGGTACAAAAAGTATATAAAGTACGCGGAATGATTATTTTTTATTAAATACAATATTATGACTATGATTTAACATAAAATGTAATAATCAAAACAGGTGTATTACATATACAGCTAGATTGTTACTTACCTGCATCTGCGCTGTCCGGCAATGGCTCGAGAGATACCTCCGTTCTCGCCTCATAACCAATTAATATGGACACCAATTAGTATAATACGTTCAGTTGATACGGAGTTCTCTGTGCGTCTAATTGAATTAGGCAACCATCATTAGTCCAATGTACTGAATTGTTTATGTACAATCACAAGCTCGATGCCTAATAATAACTTAACTAGCACTACTGTACTAATATGTATCTAATATGTAACTTACATGTATCTCTAACAACAATCTACTACATACCTTAACTGAGATAAGATATGTGTAGGTTTTTTATCCTTTCAATCGTTATTGTAACGATTACCTTCAAAATAGTGTCTCAAAGTCCAATTTATTTCGCATTCGAGATATCACCGACCTAAATTAGGGCTTTTCTTAAGCCCTCAATCGTAAACAGCTTAAGGTAGAGCTTAACTCAAACCTTTACACCTTTAAGATGTAATCGTGAAAGTTTCAAACGATAGGAATAACGTGAAATTGAAAAGTACTTAAAACAATAACTCGGGAGAGCGAAGTCGAATAATGGAGCGCACTAGGCACGCTGTAGAAGTACAAAAAAGTTTTAATCTTATATTAAACAAGCAAACGAGATTTTCTCATTAAAGAGAAGCTGCTTCTGTTTTATTCTAGTTCTAAAGCAATTAACTGAAATACTATAGATTTAACTGTCCAATGAATATAGATTGTAATATTGTTTCCTTCTCATAGATAAATAGCTCTCTTATTTAATTTTTAATTGGAACAAAGCGATAAGCTGATTGCGACCAGTCTGTGACGGGTATTCTTTTAATAACACAGCATATTTTTAATATGTAAACCTTAATATTTCAGAATAAGGCATTATTAGTATCTATTAAATACCGCTTTATCTTTGTAGAACATTGTGTCAGGCAAATTTTATTTTATTACTTTCTTACAGTACGCGCGTTTCACAAAACATATGACATAAATTTGATTGTTAGACCTATATTATCTGATTCATACTATCGTGTACTAACTGGACTACGCTTAATATCCTCACAAACTATTCTTGCAGTCCTGTTACAAATACTAACCAACTAATATTTTTATTAACAACGATTAGTATTTGATCGAATTCAATGAACAGAACCATTCCCATAGTGTTATTAAAGGTCGGTTGCAATGTCCAGGGGCGGCACTGGTCACTCGTGACCGCTACCTGATTATTTGCCACTCTTTTCATATAGGAAAACTTAGCAGGAGCCCGAACTTACCCATAATAGATATTTCTACGACTGCAGGATGTATTTAAGTTAGTTAATCATAGCGCTTAGGTACGTTTCCGTCTATCTACTAGTTTATGTAAATAAGCAGACGTCCACAGCGGTCTTCTAAAAGGTTTCATCGATTCTCAAATTGTATTGCTTAGTGAAATTAAAGTCCTAACCGTTCCATACATGTAAAGCTGTATTAGAGCCTGTCTTTAGTCGGCGAGCAGTCGAGTACGATCCCTACATTAGTTAACGGTTGTAATTCGGATTCATTTATGTCACTACGGAGTTCGTATGGATTTAACTTACTTATGTTCGCTCTTTTATCGAACAGAATTCATTTGTACTGAAAAATGAACGGGATTTTATTGGTACATATAATTGGCGCGCCTATTTTTCATACAGGTAGGGAAAGATTACGGACTTACCCGGCTACGAACATGACAAAATTTGGTAATCCATCCACTAAGCCTGAAGTGTTTGTTACCGCTGTTACATAAACAACAACAGACTAATTTATGTGAAATTATCGCAATGTTCCACTAGTGTACGATCTATCTGTCAAATTTGATTGTTACAAATTAACGTTTAGGTCTTGAATCAAAATAACGTAAAAAATGTTTAAGAACTATATTTGTTTATTTTATTTTCTGCTTTCAATACCTAAATGTTTAGCAAGTTAACAGTATTAGCGAAAAAATAAACGTCGCCTTAAGTAACTCTGACAACTAATTAACGCAAGTAGATGAAAAAAAGAAAAGTCCAGCTCTGCCGGTTTGTCAGAGACCATTTTATCGCGATAAATAAAAGAAATGTTGTATTGTTACATTTTTGTTACAAACGTAGTGGCAGGTCTGAATTCAAATTTGTGTCAACCGTACTAGAACTAACTGCCATACATCAAACTGCTGTGTATATAAAAAGAAGAATGCTAAATCGATTGCGTTACCTTTGTGAAAAATTTTGAAAATAGAGTCAAGCTTTCCGCTTCAAAAATTCATTTTCTCCACTCACTACGTGGTATCCAATGAAAATTCATTGCAAAGAAACCGGAGCGAGTCATGCCATTGCCATTATTTGAACATTTTTTTTTTCACGAAAAAGGTGTAAAACATCGGCTTTACAGGAAGATCGTAGGCGTGAAATGCTTCTACGTGAAAATGTATTTTAACCCGTCGTGTTATGGTTGAAACTAGCTTGCACTTTATATATCTGTTACTGTTCTTTCAATAGAGCGCTTTCATATTTTTTGTTCTTTATAAACGACAATATGAACCCCCAATTAAAACACAGCGAATGGTCGGTTTTAAGAGCTTAAAAGTTTATTTGAATGTTTGAGCCGTAAATTTGTTGTTTCCAATACATTTGTTCTTTCTGTTTCAATATGAAAATTCACAAAGAATCGGAAGCGATCAGTCACATCGAGAAGTAGCCACTGGTGTTTGTTACCTTTTGTTATACACCATTGTTACACGTCCCTGGCTATCTTGGATGTTTTACAATGGAAACCGTTTTATTTTTTTGATATTTTTATCTCAAACCGATTATAACGTAACGTAATCGAATATATCGTAAAAAAGTCAGGATACCTGTTCCAAGGATAACAATACTAATAATTATGCTTACAAATTGGTCACTAAAAACCATTTGGTAAAAATCAATATTGATTATACTTATAAATATTATTTTTCTTATCATATTCCATTGATATTCTTCTTTATGCCATTTATTTCATTGCCATTTTAATTCACCTATTTTTACCCGTTACAGACACCAGATAATTTTCAATCCAGAGGTGTATTAACTACGCGCTCGTGATTACCGCCCGCCCTCTAATGACACCGTATTAATGCAGCGTCCTCGGATATCTGGGCCGAGATTACGCCCTCTCTCGTCTAATTTTATAGTGAGATTTAAGGTAAATGTAACTTGAAATTTATTCAGCAAATGCATTTAGCGCTAAGACGCACCTGACGACGGCTAGGAAATCGTCTCTCTGCAGCCGCGTGGTCAGTGTACACTCCACCACACTGCTCCAAAGCGAATTGGTTTAGAACTAATAAATAGGCAGTAGCTGGTGACTTTTGTTGAGTATAAATGCCGCTGTGCGATAATCGTTTCTGCATTAATTTTATATGTTCTCCAAGCATGAAACTGCTCGTTTGGTTGCTAACTTTATGTATGTAGAAGCAGACTGGTTCACGCGTTGCCGTGGTTCAATTAAAATAATGGTATAATAGCTTAATTTCATATATGTAAAATTCCCATTATACCATGTCTGTTAGAGGTTCGGTGTCGACTCCTCTGTGCTATACCAGCGGCAGCGCGGCGGTGCGGTGGCCGTAATTTTTTAATTCTTCAACGTTTTAAATTCGTAATATCTTTTGATAGTAATGTCCGGTTTGAACAAACTAAAAAGCAATTCACAGGTATTGAAACAGTCTTGCTTCGGAAATGATTTATTTGGATAAGGATCAATGCAAAGGTACGGATAACTTGGTCTGATTTTGGTCAGAATTTCTATCAACTTTTATAATGTTAAAAAGTAGTTTTAGTGACATAACTACAATAGTTATGCTATCGCGACATTTTTTGTAGATATTGATAATATGTACTTTAATATTATACAACATTTTTTTGTTCTATCATCGATAGTTTTCGCAGCGCATGCGATGAAAGACATTTTATGGCATTTTTTTTCCCACCTTGGGTTACATTACTGTCGTTTTAGTAAGGATCCTTATTTTTTCCTGTAATTAATATAGTCTATGTTAATCAGTGATAATGTAGCATTCAAATGGTGAAAGAATTTTTGAAATCGGTTCAGTAGTTTTTGAGCCTATTCATTACATACATACACACACAGTTACACACAAATCTTTCCTCTTTATAATATTAGTATAGACAAGTGTACAATTTAATTTTTTAAATTAATTATTTCATTCTAAGATCTTTACATCCATTGTTAGAGCTAATGGAGTTGTGGTTGTTCAAGAAAATCTTTAAATGGTAATAATAATAATAATAATAATGAAACCGGTGACGTGTTTGCTGACTTCGCTATAAATTTCTTTACACTAAAGATTTGTTACGAGGTGGACTGTCTTACGTAGTTATCGTAAAAATACTTGAATACCTAACTAATGGGAAAAGTTAAAGGCTAGGAGGAGCAGGACAGAGGCATGTTAAAGATTGGATTGTGGGTAAGCACTCAATTAAAACTTAATCCCCGTTGGATTAAATCATTTGTACACGGAGCACGAACTCGAAGAAACTTGTTGTTTGAAAGTTACTTTTATAGCGAGATAAATTAGTAGACTTGGCGTTTAAATCAAATATTTGTTTCAATTTAAGTTTTGTTATGATTATTCTACTTTTATCGTTAATCAACTTCTTTACGTTATTTTGAGTATCTACTTTAAGGAATTTGTCGTTTATGCAATAAAATATTCATTCTTTGAAGAGAGTGTTAGCCGGAGCACAGTCGTTGCTGTCGAGTATATTTATATAGCCAATTGGTATCTAAGACTTCGTATATGTGTATGTACAATCACATAAAATCACTAACGGGCAAATAGTTTTTGAATGGAACTTATGACTGCAAACTTTTTTAAATGGCTGTTACAATTATATTACTATTGCTCAATTTGTTTTTTTGTACAATTTTAATAAAATGTATATGTACATACAAGCATAAAGGATTTCGTTCTTTACGCGGGTTCCACGGCACGTTCAGCTTTACTTAACGTTTTTACATGGCTTGCAGTATATTTTAGCTAAAGCTCTAGTAATGTTCACGATTGAGTGAATATACGGTACACTTAGGTGTACCTGTTAAAGCGATGTAATTAACTCGTGTACAAGGTTAAAGTCTTTGAGGAGAGTTTACCTTATTTAGAAGCTGAAGTCTTACATTAATTAATTGAAATACTAGTTCTAACACTAAAAGGCAAGCAAATACACAAACTGTATTAAGTATAATTGGTGACTTGGTAAAAACAACTTGCGAACGTTATAGCAGTCACCAACTCATAGTCTGTTTTGACATATTTTTTTTTTTGTATGAATTTTTATGTATGCGCACGTGTTGCAATTATTTATACCGAAAGAAATTGTGTAAATAAAAATGTGGCTAAACTATAAAGTAATACATATATTTGCAATTTCCGCAACAATAATTTTATAAATTGAGTTCTTTACCATCCGAAATGTTAATCACACGCATACGAAAAAATGACGGCACAATGTCGGTACGAATTAGTGATATATTCCAGTCACATTGTACAGACTGCGGCGAATGTGATGACGTGATAGGTACACATGAATATCGATGTTTCGGTCCTGTCCACTCGTGCAATCTGATACGTGGTGTGAGTAAAGGACGGGTGGTCACATCCGAATAATAAATGAGAACAGTGAATATCCGCAACTTCTTTTATGCTATACCCGGAACATAATCTTAAACAGGACTAACAGGAACCGTAAATGGGTAGCAGTGGGATCGCAGATCGGGTCGTAATTCTACTGCTGCCTAGCGGCAGATGTGCGTAAAGAAGCAGAACTTGTGCGACCTCGCGAAATTAATTAGGAATGAAAGAAAACAGTTTTTTTGCTGTTACAAGTCTACTTTTCATTTCTGTAACATAAACATGATTTATTTCTTGTGGGAAAGATGACTGTATTATATTGTCATTGGGACCTGATTATTATGTTAAAACACGCCGATAGCAATATTATTATAATTGCCTATTACTAATGTTCGTAACACGCAATAAAATTACCTCTGGTACTTATTGATGTGAACAAACGAGCTTTTATGAACACAGCGAGTTATATATGATTTAACGCTGTGCCTGACTCCGCATAACTAAGGGTAGATTGAAGTGTACAGACTGCATTAACTTGAATTCTAACCGACATGTATTATGGAATATTATCTGAAGAGCGCAACTCCGAACCGCTACTTATAATTTGCTCCAAAGCATTTTATGTTTGTCATATGCAAAGTGGGTACCTACCTATTATTTGAAATATCTTTCGGAAGGTATAATGGCACCGCCTCGTAAATATCGACGTCTCATTAATGTCTATTCGTTTTCAACTCCCTATCGCTGTGTCCTGAAGGATCCGACCCGATGATATAGTACATAGTTTAGTCTGTGTTTATTTAATTAGTTAACTATATTAGGCATTACTTTGCAGGAATATATGTTACTAAAATAAGTAAAGCTAACACTATTTCGCAACAACTCGCTAATATGACATATGGTGCCATATATCCTCATGCAGTATTCACCGCCCACTCCCAAACGATGTATGCACCTGCAAACGATATAGGAAAAGCATATACCATCATATGTTATACCTCCGACCCCTGTTTCAACTTGGAACGGAGTATTCTCAGTCATAGCTCTCACAAGGGTTAGTTTTAAGGTTGCGGAAGGATCGGCGATGCATACTGCACGAAAATACCACTGTATATGATGCCCATATTTGCGATTGCTTGCTAAATGAGATTAGTCTTATTTGGTCTCACTTTATTGCTTGACGTTTTTGAAATAATACATACTACACTCCGATGGATGTAAATATAAGATTCATAAGAAAAATTTTACGTATCCTCTTCATTCATTAAGCTCTTATTGGAAAATTCTACAAAGGACCGAATGTAAAACAGTACGCACGCAAAGGACGATCGTAATACGTGGCACATTTCACGTTTCACCTTTGTCTAAACAAGGCTTGAATTAGGTTGAATTATTACATACGTCTGTAGTTGTTGATAGCGAGCGGCCAATTTATTGTCCAATTCGTTGACAAAGGGCGTTTATATATGCTCAACGGGCGTAATAATTACGTAGTTGAATCAGACTGCTTAATTAGGGTAATATTCCTTGTTCGTGATCACAAGTGACACAATTAAATTTAATGAATAATTCAAATGAGTTATTTTATTTTCAATCAAAGCAGTATAATACGATTGTAGTGTGTGAATCTAACTAATAAAAATGTATTTCATTTCTCCTATTTTACTTAATCAGTTACAAGTGTTGGAAAAGGTTGCAATTCTTATAGTACATTACTTCTATATTTAAAAATTACATTTTGCAATCGTTTCAAATGTCCTTATTTGCTTAAAATGCCTTATAATTAACTAGAGATTTTATAACAACACACGTAATGTTCAATTAATTTCGTTCTGCGGATGCAAACGAGAGTCAATGGCACAATTCATGTGATGATTCGCAATTCCAAGTATTTCATTGAACAGGTATTTATTATCTGTTTATTATTTGATGCCCGATTCGGTTACGTGTCTATAGAGAGGCTTATAATGGAAGTAAGCACCAATCTATGAAATAATTCAAATATAGGTAACATTTAATTAAGGCCTCACATAAAATGTGAAGCCCCGTTTGGTGCCGTTTTGTTGAAATTAATTGATATAATAATTTTGAACATGAACAGGATAATTAAAGACATAAATGGCTAAAGGTGCCGTTAAGATTTTATTTAAATGTTACGAGGTAATTACGGGCGTTACGGCTTATAGAAATACAATTTTATCTATTATAATATATGTTAAGTTAATAAAGGGAATGAGGTGTTAATGTAGGCAACAACACATTATTAGTTAATTGCTTAAAGACGCTAGTAAAGTCTTCAGAACAGGATTAAATATGTGTGTGTGCGTGTGTGTGTGTGTGTGTGTGTGTGTGTGTGTGCGTGTGCGTGTTCGTGTGCGTGTGCGTGTGCGTGTGCGTGTGCGTGTGTGTGTGTGTGTGTGTGTGTGTGTGTGATCTTCTCACTACGCGAAGACACCCAAGTCAAGCAGAAGAACA